>JAHPZR010054827.1:0-5000 GCA_019787425.1 Platygyra sinensis | reverse complement strand
TTGGAGTTATGAAAACCGGGTTGGCAAACATATTTTGTAACATACATATTTTGTAACTTTTCACAACTTCCCCTGTCTAATAGCTTATTTACTGTGTCGTTTGCTGAGGTCGGTTTTTTTGTTTGTTTTTTGTTGTTGTTGTTATTGTTTTTTTGCTTGTTTTGTGGCTAGGGATTTGTGTGGAAATGGATGTAGACAGAATTACTATCTTACTCCCTTCTCCCACCATCCCTCCCTCCCTCCCTATTTTTTCCCTGCCCAAAATTGTCTCTTTAATACAAGTGACAGATATTTGATATTAGTAGAATTCTACTAGTATACTAATGCAAATGCTGTAATCTGATTGGCTGAGCTACTCGTATACTAGAGTGCAGTTGGCTGCCGGTCGTCCTCGAAATACGATGTTTTTATAGTTTTTTTCCGGGGTTTTGGAAGGAAATTTAGATGTAAACGGGTAATTAATATAAATTCCTGAGAAAACTAAAAAAAGCACATTAACGGTTTCTTGACTTTAAAAACCTGAACATATTGAAAAAGCGGTATGCTTGTAAACAACTGCAAATTTGCCAAGAACAGTTTGATACGTGCAACTTTGGTTAAGGGTAAAGTTCAATAATTCGTGGAAACCGTTAATTTTGTTAATTTCAGTTAGAATTCTACTAAAACAATTAGATTATTCGCTCTCGATTTCTATGAGGTGATAGTTGATGAGGCCGAAGGCCTCATCAACTATCACGTGTTGGCCATTTAAGGAGCTTTAGGCGTTCTTCATAGGGCATGTCTTTCTCAATATTTCCAAGGACACATTTAGATGTTTTACGTTGTACTTTCTCCAGGGTGTCTGAGTCTTTAAGGTGCGGACACCAAATTAAACTGGAGAGCAGTACTCGAGTATCAGACTTACTAGACTCTTATAAAGTTTTGAAAACAACTAAGGATTTTTAGAACCCACCGTACTCCTAATGAATCGAAGCACACTATTTGCCTTGTTTGCGCATTTATTAGCTTGCATACTCCATGACAGGTTCGAAGTAATACAGATGGTATTGATGACTTAAGTAATCATTCTTTTTAGAAATCCGGATCGCTTCGCATTTATCTGTGTTAAATTTCAGCTGCTAGTCACTGCTCCAAGGTTCCAGGCGAATAGGATTTTTCTGTAACTCTTCAACATATTGCTTAGTATCCCTGAGTATCTCACACACCTTCATATCATCTGCAAAGAGTTTTGTGCACGACATAATGTTTCTTGAAATTAAATATCATTAAAGGGGCATTGTCACGCTATTTGTCAACTTTATAAAAGGCTAGAAGGTGTCTTCGCATCAATTGAATTCCAAAACCAATGATCTAGTTTTGTTATTAAAGACAATTTGAAGGCACTGAAACTGTTCCCTGTCGCCTATGGCTACGGATGGCATGGATGAAAATGGATTGAAATTTGAAAAAAAATTGGCCAATTTTTTTTCAAGTTTTGATGCTACGTGTTCCAAAAATCCTGAAGACTTTTATTATGGTTAGCCCTCTCTGATAAAATTCATTTGATATCTTCGTCGTAGCTTTCCAGAAGCATTTTGTTTATGATTAAGCAATGGTTTTAGCACAGAATTGACCTAAAACAACAAAATCCTTGTGACACTGCTCCTTTAATATAGATGAGAAGTAAAATAGGTCCCAGAAAGGTTCCTTGGGGTACATCAGACAAAACGGAAGTCCAAGATGAGTGATGTCCCCGCAGAACAACGCACTGGTATCGATTCAGGTGAGAAAGCTTCTAAGCCAAGACAGGAGTGGACCTTGGATACCATATGCGTGTATCGTGGTCAAAAGCTGTTCATGTGGCACCGAGACAAACGCTTTTGAAAGGTCTAAAAGTATAACATCAGTTGTCAAGCCTTTGTTTCTCTCGCTGGCCTAATTGTGAAATGTAGATAATAATTGAGAAAGGCAAGATTTCCCTCTCAGGAAGCCAAATTGCTCCGGAAAAAAGACCTCGTTTGTAATCCAAAACTGAACAAGCTGCTGTCTTACTATCATTTTACCCCGGGGGGGGGGGGGGGGGGGTACTCCCATATATGGGCTATATAGCTACGTGCCGCGGAATAGGGTATGGTATTTGAGGTTCTCGGTCCTTAAATAGGGTATCTTTCTTGACCCCTTTGTAACTGTGTTCCTTGTGTGGTCCTTAGATAGGGTAGTTAAATTGTATTATGTAATAGGGAGCTTTAGATTGGACTACGAGTACGAGATTGAGTACGAGTACGACTTTTCAATTCTAGTTTTCAGGCTTAACATTATCACAACACATACCCATTTCAGCCCATGAGCTACTCTCTCTATCTAAAACCAACATGAAGAAGGAGGGCTCTGGAAATGTCACTGGTTTGAAATTCGAAAGTCGTACTCGTACTCAAACTGGTACTCGTAGTCCAATCTAAAGCTCCCTAATACTGGAATGTGAAAACGCCCTCCTATACGAAAGTTTTTGTTTAAACTTGATGTATCCTTTACAGTATTAAAAAAATGATTTTGCAAGAGAGGTTTAATAGCCTTGAATAGGGTGTCATTTTTCGTGTTTGGGCCTTAAACAGGGTATCAATTTTCGCTTCTTAGTTCTTAAATAAGGTTAAGATTTAAGAACCTTCGCGGCACACCCCTATCCAAAATTCGCGGGAGTACCCCCCCCCCCCCCGGGCATTTTACAAACTTTGTACACCACCGATGTTAGCGAGACAGGGCGATAGTTCTTTCGATCGATTTTGGCACCTTTCTTATGCAAAGGAGTAATGTCACCAATTTCCAGTTATGGGATAACATGCCTGATGCAAGAGACGCATTAAAAACATCACTAAGTGATGGAGCCAAGGTTCAGGGCCAGGAGATTTACGAGTTCTCAACTCGCTTAGAATCTTGCTAACATCCTTAGGTGAATGGGGTAGAAGACTAATATTCTTGTCTTTGATAACTTGATCAAATGATCGAAAATTAACAAAGTTTTGGGCTGTAAAAACGGAAGCAAAATATTCATCCACGCACTCAGCAGTGTCATCTTCGTTAGTTAGTAGAATGCTATTGTCTAGCTTTATAACACTTTAGTCATTTGATCCTATACACCCAGACTGCACGTAGTTCCAAAAAACGCTTGTGTTCCCTATTGCCGTGTATATCGTTTGCCAATTTATGGAGGTACTCCCAGCGGCCTTGTTGCATTATTTCTTCAACAAATTACTTGCCTTTTTGTAAGTGGACCACAATTCATCATTATTTCGTCTTCTTTTCCTTCTACATCCCATTTCTCTTCCCTAGCCTACTAATACGATCCCCTGCTATGCCACGAGAATCCGTTATTCAATGAGGTCAAGTCGCTGAAGGATAAGTGTCAAACTGAAGGAACTACCAAGGCTTCTGGTGACAACAGTAGCAACAAAGCCACAAATGTGGAAAGTG
Source organism: Platygyra sinensis (assembly GCA_019787425.1). Taxonomy (NCBI): domain Eukaryota; kingdom Metazoa; phylum Cnidaria; class Anthozoa; order Scleractinia; family Merulinidae; genus Platygyra; species Platygyra sinensis. The sequence continues at coordinate 1,553 of JAHPZR010054827.1, read as the reverse complement.
AAAGAATTTTGCAGTTTTTGAGCGACGAATATGATAACCTGACTGCTGCTAATTCTGATGTCTTGGTACAGCTCAAGCAAATAACGCGTCGCCTACACGACCTAAGCAATCAAGTGTAACGCCATTGACGAAGCCGGGGATTACAGTTATCAATATAATGTTAAAATAATTGGTCTACCGGAGAGCGCCAGTGAATCGACGCTCGAAACAAGTTTCCTTTGCATTAATCTGTTTCGTCAAATGGGAGCTGAAGTTTCTTTACAAGACATCGATATTGCCGATCGTGCATCGACGAGGCGCGAAAGAGATGGTCCTTTGTAAACTTTGTCAGGCGGCTGGCGAAAGGAAAAATTATGGAAGTTCGTAAACGAGCGGCTGAAGTTAACCGACCCCACAAGTATCGGTTTATCTGCAGATACCGAGCTCAGGGGCGTAAGAATCTTTGATCATCTTACTCCCAAAAAGCAGAAGTTACTCTTTGAAGCCAAGAAACTCAAAGAACGTGATCACTACCGCTTTTGCTGGGCCAACAACTCTGTTATTTACCTCAAGAAGGATGAGAGGCTTCTCGGGCGATCAAAATAACAGACATGGATTGCCTTCGAGGATTAGCCGAGGAAACTTGATTTTCCAACACTGATAAGTATTGTTCTCTTTCTGTAGTCATACCGCGGATATGAATAGTCGATTGAATTCTCAAATGTAAAGTATATATGAAATAATTTATATTTGTACTGCGGTTGTAGATGAAAGTGAAGGTGTGATCATCGCAGTAAATTTTCCAATTTAAGCAACTGGATAAGAGAAGCCTGAAAAAAAATCAGGGCTTCAACGGTACTCGAACACGTGACCTCCGCGAATACCGGTGCGATGCTCTACCAACTGAGCTATGAAGCCACACATGGGAGCGAGGTACCATACTTTGGTCAAAATATAATTTTAGACCATGGTCAGTTTAACAATTGTTTATCCTGTCATCTGCCCTCCAAAAAGTACCTTGAAATCCTCTGTAGCATCTATGACCTAGATTTATTTAGTCTAAATACGGATGCCCAAAAATCCTGATTTTAACCTTAATAATCACCGCATACAGAGTCGTTATTATTCTCCACATAGCTTTAAGATATTCAAAACTAAATTTCGCAGATATGCTGGTAACTCATGTATCTCCTTGCTTCATAATAATGTCAGAAGTCTTAAGCGTAATCTTGAAAACTTTCAGGTCCATCTATTAGATGAGTTGGATTATGACTTTAGGCTTATTGGAATTTCTGAAACGAAAATTAACACTTAAGGTCATTCCACTGAAATAGAACCTACACCGTGAGATTTTTCTCAAACTTTGCCAATTGATTGTTTACATTATAGAAACTTAAATTTGGAAATAAAAATGGGGGGTCCCCATATTCATTTAGGAGCAACAGCACCTTGTTTATACCATATAAACCCTTATAATAACACCATGATTGCTTGCTAAATTCACGTTTCCGACGATTGTTTTTTTCTCAACACTGAGAATTGGCCCATATTTATTTTACATAGAGAAATTTACT
>JAHPZR010054826.1:20000-22652 GCA_019787425.1 Platygyra sinensis | reverse complement strand
TAAAATTTAGCTGAGAGTGGCTTTACTCATCATTTTCTAGAAATCCAAAACTTAAGACCCACCAAATTTATTCATCAAGCATGAGAGAGGGTAACTTTATATCTGTTAACAACTTTTCAGCTCAATATCTTGCTTCCTATAAAAACAGGCACATTTAAAATTTCAGAGTTGAAGCGGTCCGTGTTATAAAGCTACGAACGTGTTTGTCGAAAAATACTTATCTTCCGACTTTGAGAATTTTTGGAAGTTTAAGTATTAGGAAAAGTGCTTATTTAAATCTTTACTTGATCAGTTCAGTAGATAGCCAAAGTTCCAGATGTTTACGCCAATTTTGCTACCGCCATGTTGATGTCCCTTGGAGGCACACCAACATGGCGGCTCCGTCATTGTCCGTAAATTTGTGTAAAATATTTCGACAAATATTTGAAGTTTTAATTAGGAAGAAGTACAGACCTAAAACTTGGAGAAGTGTCTTATTTATTCATCTCCTACGCATTAAAATTTCTTGACTTAATACACTGAATGGTTTCAGTTGGAATGTTTTATCAAATGTTACCCCAAAAGGCGGTGAAGTTTGTGTTGACTTTTCTCAGAAAAGTAAAATATCTGTAAACTGGCGCCTAATTAACTCATTGTCTGATGACTGTGTGGGAGCCGCATATAAACAGGAAGCTTCTGTCAATCATTTGCACCATGTTATCACCTGGGATACTCAAATATTTTTCGTGCTGCAGACACCTGCTTTTAAATACAACATAAAACATCTAACTGAGATATTATTGAGAGAAACAGAAAAATTATTCCAAAGAAAAGGCAAAGAGGAAAGATGAGCAAATCCTTTCACGTTACCAAGCGAACCTGAAGAACATGGAAGATAAGAAGTCTATAAGAACATGAACAGACACTGAGTCGTTAGTTCCAGTCTGACCCGCTACTCACAGTCTTGTAGCTAAAAGCTTTAACGACTGCTTACGGAAATAACAGAGAATTCGAACTGAAACCAGGAATGAATAGTATAAAATAATGGCCGTCCTTCGAGTCTTCGTTTTAACTTAATTTGACATTCACTTGAACAAGCTGTTTCTTTATTATGGTAATTGTAAAGTTGATCACACTTAATTTGAATAATATCCAAACGATAGGAATTCTGAATACTAAACAAATGTAAAACCTTTCAGAGCGCTTTAAATTTGGGTTAAGGCTTCTTTATCAGAGAATCATAATAATAAAAGAGATTTATTTTGAGAACATAAATAAGGTGCTGTCGCTCCTCATCAATCTTCAAGCGAAAATCAGAAAAAGCGAGCAGGGAAATAGCGAAGATATTTGTTTACAAACATTGTATTTGTTATTCAAATGTTGGAAACGTTAAAAGAACGCTTTGTTTTACCAGCCAATAGTTCTCTGGTTGGCATATTAATAATAATAGGTGACGTCACTGATATCTTTGCTTTAAGGACGGTGCCTACTATTGTTATTGCGCATACGGTCTGCGCATGTCGAGATACTCAGATTTCCTATGGGTGGTGCTTGTCTTACAGGGATATTTTTGCGCGGTTCAAAACTATGCGGAAAAAGTAGAACTTAGCAAGTGCTCTTGGTATCCAAAAAGAAAATTGGGGGTAGCCACGCATTTTTCAGAGATAATTAAGCTTCAATTGGGAAAAAAACGCCATACATTGCTTTGTATTTTAAAGCTTTTTACAAATATTGTTGATTAATTATCTTCGAAAAATGCGTGGTGACCCCTAATTTTTTTTTCGTATTTCAATAGCGCTCGTTATGATTTGCTTTTCCCGCATATTTAGTGAACCGCGCAAAAATATCTTTGAATTAGTAGGCACCGTCCTTAAGTACGAGCGTAATTTAAGCGCGTCCACAGTAAAAAAAAAACCAGTCATACTTAAAGGGCCATGAAACTTCAAAAAGATCATGAAGCAGAACCACAAGAAAAATAAAACTGCAAGCACATTTTAAATATAAACGAAGCAAAGCTTAGCGCTACCAAAAATATTTAAAAGTTCATCGTTTGATCGGCATTTTGTTAAGCATGTGTATGTTACCGAAGAGACAAATTTATTTCATGTAAAATTTTCGTTTTCGCAACTTTGAACAACTGTGCCCATTAGTTTATCTGTAGTATAACAGTAAACCCTCTTGCAACTCTGATTCAGTGACAGATGCACAAATTGAATATCTAGAGCTTCGATTCCGAAAGAAAACAACGCTTGTGCAAAAGAAATTCATGTTTTAGCAAGTACTTCAGAGCGTGAAAAACTACACTGATCAGATCTGGCTTTCTTTCCGTGAAATGGTTTTACAAATTATTTTTTCGGACAGTTCACTGGGGCAAAATAACCGCATTGAGAGAAAATAATCTCAATTGGCACGGTTTAGGTGTGCAAGCTTGCCATACAGTCAGCTGTAACTCAATTTATGTTTATTTACAGCACAATTCACCGTCGCAGTTGTAGTTGATGAATTAGCAATTATAAACTGAAAGACCAGAAAATTAAGCTTTCGGTACAATTCGGGCTTCAGGACTGTAAACTCAGTGAAGAGTAGCACCGTTAAATTTTTGCAGACGGACAACCAAATACAACACACCTTCCCAGACATCGACCTATCACGTGGAATAGTAGCAATCATATT
>JAHPZR010054826.1:7500-15000 GCA_019787425.1 Platygyra sinensis | reverse complement strand
TGTAGAGAAAAGTTCTGTAAGAAAACTGTTTACTCCAGTATCGAGTTAATTTGCGAGTTTGCCAAACAATGCTTTATCATAACCAAAACCTGTGTTTGATAGTTTCTTGTTGTTTCTGCTCGTTTGGCGAGTTTGCAAAAGTTTTATAAAGGCAAGTCTGACGCGTACGAGTAGTTCATTTGCATGTAGTGCAGCACGTGCACTTTCAAGTCCGAGTCGGTGTTTTCAGATAGTGAACAAATCGTGAAAAAGATTTGTGTCGTTGTCTTTTGTGCTGAGATACTACAACAATTTTCACCAACGTTCGTCAAAAGGCTACTAACATCATGTGTGTTTCTTTCACATAGTGAAACTTTACACTCCGAAAATAAAATAGACAAGGAGTTTTGACTCAATCGAAATCTTTATTCGAGTTCATTGTAAGCGTCATTGTAACTTTTCTGATTATTTCTGCTGTATTCACAATTTTCAGCTATTAAGCTTTTAATATGTTCTCAAACATTAGTCAACCTTAAACATATTCAAAAACTAGAGATATTATATGAGTTCGATGTACGTTTTCACACCAAAGTACGAAGTCTCATTTGTCATGTTTTACTAGCTGTGCAAAACACGCATCGGCGGGCGCTCTCATTCATCGACAACAGACAATTTATTGGATTTTTACACAAACAAAACTTAGCAGCATCCACGGACATAAACCTATTGTCACTTATTGGGCCTAAACGCTGCTATATCTAAACATATCCAACTAGTGTTTTTTTTTTCTCTGTGATGGAAAGGCTGTTAATCATCTTCACATGTGAAATTTAGATTGGAGTAATGTGAAGTTGTTGTAAAAGGAACAGCCGAACTCAACTTGATCAGCGATATAAAGCGGGACATACCTAAATTCGGCACTGTCTTCACTCAAACTGGAGCAACTTACGGCGAAAATACTTAAGCAAAATTCCAACAGTCATAAAGGCGTTGAGTTGTGGGCCAAAAGCATAAACGATTTCGGGAATTTCGGACGCCATTTCCCCTGCGCGACATCCCCGAAAATCCTCGCAGCAATGTACGCGCGTGTGCCGCAGGCGATGGCGCAATTTGTTCTAAAAATAGAAAAATTGTCCCATATCATGGCGCCAACCCCAATACTAGAAATGGCGCGCGCTTACGGTCTCCGTCCCTGATTATGGCTCCTGATTTATCTCAGTTCTTCTTTTATTTGATTCAATAACTTAAAAAAAAATTGACTTCGAAAACAGTCTCTAAACCTTCTTTGACAATTGCGTTGGCGTCATTTGTAGTTATTTCGTAAACTGACTTTTGTAATTTTCATTCATGAGAATTGTTCGACCGTCATCGACCGTCATATAAACCGTGGTAAATAGTATTTATTTTAATACTGCTATTTATTTGATTCAACGGACTGTAGATAACTTTAAGGAACAGTTGAAGAATAGCCGCTCTTTTCACAACGGAACTTGCTTGGATTCATTCGTAGTTTTCTTCAATTATATTTAGGAAACAATAAAGTGAATTACGAATTACAAATAAACGCCCACTGCTTGTCTTTTTTTTATCGCCACTGTTCTCTATGTTTGTCTCGAGGGTATTTTTGTCGTGTACTTGCGGAGCTAAATCTTATCAATAATGAAGTCAACTCAGCCCTTACGAAGCCATATGTAATGTGTTACCGGCGGACCTTTCGCACGATAAAATAAATCCAAATTCCGATCCAAACAAGTCAAGAGTCACACTGGCTGGCAGAAAGTTACAACTTCCGTTTAATATCCTCAGGCAGGTTTAAAGAAAGAAGCGATAAAACTAAGACCCCACGTAATACATGACACAGAGAAGAAATCGATAAAGAAAAACGAGCCGTGTTCGAGTCAACTTGTTCCATATCCCCTCCATCTAGACACTTCTGTTCTGACACCAAAATCCACGAAAAAATCTTAAAGAATGCAGAACGAAATCGAGCTACGAATTACCTTTGGTCCTGCGACGAGGGTAATGGGACTGGTCTAAATCTAAGGGGAGTACTAAGGCAAAAATGGCTTCATTGTTAGACCAAAACCTAGCAAGACAACATCTGACAGCTCTAAAATCTAAACGTTCGCAATGGACGTTTTTGGCCAACGCACGTGCTTTTCGGGAATCGCACGCTAAGAAACTCGGGAATTACCCAAGCATCACTTGTGGCTTAGCGTTGGCTACATCATGGTTTATAAACTAGCTGTCTCTTTTGTGGGAGAAAACGTTTCCTAAGTTTTTGATCTCTGGTTGAACTAAAGCAAGAGCCATAATAGGACAGAGAGGGACTCTCAGGGCGTTGGCCGGGATATCTTAATTTCAAAAAAGTTATTTTTAGAACTATGCGGACCATGCGAAAACAGTTTCCGGTTACCCAGTTGACTTCCGGTGAAGTAGAGACTTCCGGGAGACTCGCTTTCATCCAAAAAAAATGGCGGCCAAAGTGGAGCAATGTGTTATATGGTTAAATTATCCTGCTTCAGCTAAGAACATCATTACCAAAGCAAATGGAATAAACTTCTACTTAATTGGATCCTTTAAAATCAACGGTAAAATATAGTTAAAGCCACCGCGTGAAACGTTTCTGTTGGATTTAAAAAATAGGAGAGTAGGACTGGTTAACCCGCGGCGGCCGGTCGTCGGAAGACGAGGGTTTCCACACTTTTTTAATTTCGTTCAATTCTTCTATTTGGATGGCGGACATGCCACAGGAACAGGATAAAACTTCTACACAAACAGGTCTTTAAAAGAAACCGTGAAAAATTACAGTAAAAGGAGCCGGAGAAGCCAGACAAGCGTGGACGTATTTTTGGTCGAAAGTGGAAGAAGTAAATGTTAGGTTCTCCAGTATTTTTCTCAAGGACATTACCAGGACTCTGCAATATAGTGGAGCACATCTTTTCCCGCCAGACAGAAATTTTGTTCTTTACCGCCTTCACTGGACAAACAAAAGCGATCATGCATCAAGAGGTATTTTAAACTTTAGCTTATTGTTTTTTGACCACTGTGATGACGCGTATCGTTGTCGATAAAAGTACACACCACGCTAAACCACATTTGATTTGTTTTTTTTACGGACTAGTAGCAAATCAACGAAATAAATCTTTCTACATATCACCGCTGAAAACAACGACTCAAAGGATTTGGAAAAGTGCACGCGCTGTAATATGCCCACTGAGCTACTTGTACGCGGTCAGACTTTCCTTTTAAACCCCTCTTCAGCTCCACACCATGCTTTATTTGACACGAAACGGTGTTACGCAGGATTTGTACGCAGCAGTTTTCCCAGTAAAATCATCGCGTAAAGCCAAGAGATGACAACAACAGACATAGGTAAACTTTTCATTCTTTTCCTTCCTTCATTTACTCTCTCCCTAATCAGCAAGTTTGTGTGCTCCCTTTGGTTTTACATTGTAGTGTAATTAGTCAATGCCATGTTTTCTTATCAGGCGTTTAACTGATTGAAGAGGGAGATTAATGAGTATCACAGATTTGACTTTAAAAAAGCGTGACAGATTTTCGGGCATGCTGTCTTTCTGCGATAAACTGAATTGGGAATTCGCAGATTTTCTATAATACACGCTCGATCGTGGATCATGGGAAAAGCTAGGCCTTGGTGGCATAGGCCGTAGAAGGAGGAGAGAATTCAAATGAGCGCGGAGTGGATTCAAGCACGCTTCCCAACCCTTACACGCTTCGTGCGCATCAATCATCCTGCGCTTGGCGCGCAATCGTCTTCCCCCTTCCCCTTCCCCCCCTTCGGTTAGGTGAAAACTACATAAAAAGCGAGATAGAGGCCGGGGTCCAGAAAAGAAAGCAATTACAACAATGTTTGTAAGAGTTTGCCAGGTAAATCTAAAAGTAACATATGGCGACTGGGAGGCAAAACTGTGTGCAAATATATTTAAAACAGTAGATCTGCTCCGAAGTTTCTTGTCTTTTTACATTTTTTTTTTGGTTGATTAGATCTCTTGTAGATCCTACGTTGGCAGCGTTTATCGTATGCGGTCCCCTGCCACGTTTTTCGTTTCTCTCATTGCTTTCTATACACACGATTCCGTCAGTTGGGTCCTGCAGTGCTTGTTCATGTTTTAGCCGTACTCCGACTCATCCCGGTACAGCACAAGTCACCAAACTGCTACTGAAAGTAGTGTTCTTCTTCAGTGATTGTAGAAATTCGCGTCATCTGTGGCACTTTTCCGTCCCGCGGATGCATAGACAACATTTTACTGGGAAAACTGCTGCGTACAAATCCTGCGTAACACCGTTTCGTGTCAAAAAAAGCATGGTGTGGAGCTGAAGGGAGGTTTAAAAGGAAAGTCTGACCGCGTACAAGTAGCTCATGTGGCATAATACAGCGCGTGCACTTTTCCAAATCCTTTGAGTCGTTGTTTTCAGCGGTGATATGTAGAAAGATTTATTTCGTTGATTTGCTACTAGTGCGTAAAAAAAACAAATCAAATGTGGTTTAGCCGTGGTGTGTACTTTTATCGACAACGATACGCGTCCATCACAGTGGTCAAAAACAAAAAGCTAAAGTTCTATAAATACCTAAATCTTTGATGTGCTGATTCGCTTTTGTTTGTCCAGTGAAGGCGGAAAAGAACAATAATTTCTGTCTGGCGGGAAAAGATGTGCTCGCACTATATGCAGCAGTCGCATGGTAAATGTCCTTGAGAAAAATACTGGAGTAACCTAACATTTACTTCGTTCCACTTTCGACCAAAAAATACAGTCAGCACGCTTGTCTGGCTTCTCCGGCTCCTTTAGCTGTAAATTTTCACGGTTTCTTTAAAGAGGCACTGTTTGTGTAGAAGTTTTATCCTGTTCCTGGGTGGGCATGTCCGCCATACGCAAATAGAAGAATTGAACGAAATTAAATAAGTGTGGAAACTCCTCGTCTTCGACGACCGGCCGCCGCGGGTTAACCAGTCCTACTCTCCTATATATTCAAATCCAACAGAATAACGTTTCAGCGGCGGGAGGCCGTATTAACTATAGATTTTACCGTGATTTTAAAAGCGATCTCCATATTATAGTAGAAGGTTAGTTCACGTTTGCTTTGGTAATCCAATTGTTCTTCAGTGTTGCTGAGTAAGCGAGGCTAAATATTAACCATTGTCAAACGTGACCATTGCCTCCACTTTGGCCGCCATTTATTTATTGGGATGAAAGCGAGTCTTCCGGAAGTCTGCTTAGTCTTCCCGTCGGAGGTCAAGCGGGGTAACCGGAAACTGTTTTCGCATGGTCCGCATAGTTCTAAAAATAACTTTTTGAAATTAAGATATCCCGGCCAACGCCCCCTGAGAGTCCCCTCTCTGTCCTATTATGGCTCTTGCTTTAGTTCAACAGAGATCAAAACTAGAACGTTTTCTCCCCAAAAGAGACAGCTAGTTTATAAACCATTATGTAGCCAACGCTAAGCCACAAGTGATGCTTGGGTAATTTCCCGAGTTCTTAGCGTGCGTTCCCGAAAACACGTGCGTTGGCAAAAACGTCATGCGAACGTTAGATTTAGAGCTGTCAGATGTTGTCTTGCTAGTTTTGTCTACAATGAAGCATTTGCCTTAGACTCCTCTTAGATTTAGACCAGTCCATTACCCTCGTCGCAGGACAAAGGTAATTCGTAGCTCGATTTCGTTCTGCATTCATTAAGATTTTCGTGTATTTTTGTCAGAACAGAAGTGTCTAGATGGAGGGAATATGGAACAAGTTGACTCGAACACGGCTCGTTTTTCTTATCGATTTCTTTGTCATGTATTACGTCTTAGTTTTACGCTTCTTTCTTTAACCTGCTGAGGATATTAAACGGAAGTTGTAATTCTGCCAGCAGTGTGATCTTGAATTGTTTGGATCGAATTTGGATTTATTTATCGTGCGAAAGGTCGCCGGTAACACATTACATATGCTTCGTAAGGCTGATTGACTTCAGTATTGATAAGATTTAGCTCCGCAAGTACACGACAAAAATACCCTCGAGACAAACATAGAGAACAGTGGCGATAAAAAAAAGACAAGCAGTGGGCGTTTATTTGTAATTCGTAATTCACTTTATTGTTTCCTAAATATAATTGAAGAAAACTACGAATGAATCCAAGCAAGTTCCGTTGTGAAAAGAGCGGCTATTCTTCAACTGTTCCTTAAAGTTTATCTACAGTCCGTTGAATCAAATAAATAGCAGTATTAAAATAAATACTATTTACACGGTTTATATGACGGTCGATGACGGTCGAACAATTCTCATGAATGAAAATTACAAAAGTCAGTTTACGAAATAACTACAAATGACGCCAACGCAATTGTCAAAGAAGGTTTAGAGACTGTTTTCGAAGTCATTTTTTGTTAAGTTATTGAATCAAATAAAAGAAGAACTGAGATAAATCAGGAGCCATAATCAGGGACGGAGACCGTAAGCGCGCGCCATTTCTAGTATTGGGGTTGGCGCCATGATATGGGACAATTTTTCTATTTTTAGAACAAATTGCGCCATCGCCTGCGGCACACGCGCGTACATTGCTGCGAGGATTTTCGGGGATGTCGCGCAGGGGAAATGGCGTCCGAAATTCCCGAAATCGTTTATGCTTTTGGCCCACAACTCAACGCCTTTATGACTGTTGGAATTTTGCTTAAGTATTTTCGCCGTAAGTTGCTCCAGTTTGAGTGAAGACAGTGCCGAATTTAGGTATGTCCCGCTTTATATCGCTGATCAAGTTGAGTTCGGCTGTTCCTTTTACAAGAACTTCACATTACTCCAATCTAAATTTCACATGTGAAGATGATTAACAGCCTTTCCATCACAGAGAAAAAAAAAACACTAGTTGGATATGTTTAGATATAGCAGCGTTTAGGCCCAATAAGTGACAATAGGTTTATGTCCGTGGATGCTGCTAAGTTTTGTTTGTGTAAAAATCCAATAAATTGTCTGTTGTCGATGAATGAGAGCGCCCGCCGATGCGTGTTTTGCACAGCTAGTAAAACATGACAAATGAGACTTCGTACTTTGGTGTGAAAACGTACATCGAACTCATATAATATCTCTAGTTTTTGAATATGTTTAAGGTTGACTAATGTTTGAGAACATATTAAAAGCTTAATAGCTGAAAATTGTGAATACAGCAGAAATAATCAGAAAAGTTACAATGACGCTTACAATGAACTCGAATAAAGATTTCGATTGAGTCAAAACTCCTTGTCTATTTTATTTTCGGAGTGTAAAGTTTCACTATGTGAAAGAAACACACATGATGTTAGTAGCCTTTTGACGAACGTTGGTGAAAATTGTTGTAGTATCTCAGCACAAAAGACAACGACACAAATCTTTTTCACGATTTGTTCACTATCTGAAAACACCGACTCGGACTTGAAAGTGCACGTGCTGCACTACATGCAAATGAACTACTCGTACGCGTCAGACTTGCCTTTATAAAACTTTTGCAAACTCGCCAAACGAGCAGAAACAACAAGAAACTATCAAACACA
>JAHPZR010054826.1:0-2500 GCA_019787425.1 Platygyra sinensis | reverse complement strand
AATTCAGTTGTGTTCCCAATAAAGCAGCAGCAACTTGACGCGTTTACGCGAGACAACCCTACTTTTACCGTCATTTGCAAACTGGTAGTAAAATATGATTGCTACTATTCCACGTGATAGGTCGATGTCTGGGAAGGTGTGTTGTATTTGGTTGTCCGTCTGCAAAAATTTAACGGTGCTACTCTTCACTGAGTTTACAGTCCTGAAGCCCGAATTGTACCGAAAGCTTAATTTTCTGGTCTTTCAGTTTATAATTGCTAATTCATCAACTACAACTGCGACGGTGAATTGTGCTGTAAATAAACATAAATTGAGTTACAGCTGACTGTATGGCAAGCTTGCACACCTAAACCGTGCCAATTGAGATTATTTTCTCTCAATGCGGTTATTTTGCCCCAGTGAACTGTCCGAAAAAATAATTTGTAAAACCATTTCACGGAAAGAAAGCCAGATCTGATCAGTGTAGTTTTTCACGCTCTGAAGTACTTGCTAAAACATGAATTTCTTTTGCACAAGCGTTGTTTTCTTTCGGAATCGAAGCTCTAGATATTCAATTTGTGCATCTGTCACTGAATCAGAGTTGCAAGAGGGTTTACTGTTATACTACAGATAAACTAATGGGCACAGTTGTTCAAAGTTGCGAAAACGAAAATTTTACATGAAATAAATTTGTCTCTTCGGTAACATACACATGCTTAACAAAATGCCGATCAAACGATGAACTTTTAAATATTTTTGGTAGCGCTAAGCTTTGCTTCGTTTATATTTAAAATGTGCTTGCAGTTTTATTTTTCTTGTGGTTCTGCTTCATGATCTTTTTGAAGTTTCATGGCCCTTTAAGTATGACTGGTTTTTTTTTTACTGTGGACGCGCTTAAATTACGCTCGTACTTAAGGACGGTGCCTACTAATTCAAAGATATTTTTGCGCGGTTCACTAAATATGCGGGAAAAGCAAATCATAACGAGCGCTATTGAAATACGAAAAAAAAATTAGGGGTCACCACGCATTTTTCGAAGATAATTAATCAACAATATTTGTAAAAAGCTTTAAAATACAAAGCAATGTATGGCGTTTTTTTCCCAATTGAAGCTTAATTATCTCTGAAAAATGCGTGGCTACCCCCAATTTTCTTTTTGGATACCAAGAGCACTTGCTAAGTTCTACTTTTTCCGCATAGTTTTGAACCGCGCAAAAATATCCCTGTAAGACAAGCACCACCCATAGGAAATCTGAGTATCTCGACATGCGCAGACCGTATGCGCAATAACAATAGTAGGCACCGTCCTTAAAGCAAAGATATCAGTGACGTCACCTATTATTATTAATATGCCAACCAGAGAACTATTGGCTGGTAAAACAAAGCGTTCTTTTAACGTTTCCAACATTTGAATAACAAATACAATGTTTGTAAACAAATATCTTCGCTATTTCCCTGCTCGCTTTTTCTGATTTTCGCTTGAAGATTGATGAGGAGCGACAGCACCTTATTTATGTTCTCAAAATAAATCTCTTTTATTATTATGATTCTCTGATAAAGAAGCCTTAACCCAAATTTAAAGCGCTCTGAAAGGTTTTACATTTGTTTAGTATTCAGAATTCCTATCGTTTGGATATTATTCAAATTAAGTGTGATCAACTTTACAATTACCATAATAAAGAAACAGCTTGTTCAAGTGAATGTCAAATTAAGTTAAAACGAAGACTCGAAGGACGGCCATTATTTTATACTATTCATTCCTGGTTTCAGTTCGAATTCTCTGTTATTTCCGTAAGCAGTCGTTAAAGCTTTTAGCTACAAGACTGTGAGTAGCGGGTCAGACTGGAACTAACGACTCAGTGTCTGTTCATGTTCTTATAGACTTCTTATCTTCCATGTTCTTCAGGTTCGCTTGGTAACGTGAAAGGATTTGCTCATCTTTCCTCTTTGCCTTTTCTTTGGAATAATTTTTCTGTTTCTCTCAATAATATCTCAGTTAGATGTTTTATGTTGTATTTAAAAGCAGGTGTCTGCAGCACGAAAAATATTTGAGTATCCCAGGTGATAACATGGTGCAAATGATTGACAGAAGCTTCCTGTTTATATGCGGCTCCCACACAGTCATCAGACAATGAGTTAATTAGGCGCCAGTTTACAGATATTTTACTTTTCTGAGAAAAGTCAACACAAACTTCACCGCCTTTTGGGGTAACATTTGATAAAACATTCCAACTGAAACCATTCAGTGTATTAAGTCAAGAAATTTTAATGCGTAGGAGATGAATAAATAAGACACTTCTCCAAGTTTTAGGTCTGTACTTCTTCCTAATTAAAACTTCAAATATTTGTCGAAATATTTTACACAAATTTACGGACAATGACGGAGCCGCCATGTTGGTGTGCCTCCAAGGGACATCAACATGGCGGTAGCAAAATTGGCGTAAACATCTGGAACTTTGGCTATCTACTGAACTGATCAAGTAAAGATTTAAATAAGCACTTTTCCTAATACTTAAACTTC
>JAHPZR010054825.1:7500-12733 GCA_019787425.1 Platygyra sinensis | reverse complement strand
CAATAATGATTGCAATTTCAATAACAACAACACACTTCATATGTTTACTCCAAATTTACTAATTTGCAATTATTTCTAATACTTTTTTTAAAAAAATTCCCTGAAATAACTTCAAAATTAAAAAGTGTCACTGGTGTCAGAGAGCTGAACCCTAATGTTTATAAACATTATAAACGGCTCACTCGATGAAATGCGAATCGATGTTATTTGTTAAGAACCACATACCTTATCTTTGAGACCTTTCAAATTCTTTTTCCAACAGCTTCATTGACTTTTACCGCTGTGAAGTTGTTTCATGAAGTGATATGAGAAAGAACGAAGTATTAAGCTTCGACCGCTTCGTATCCATAATGGCGGTTGTATTTACTTCATGTAAGTAGTTGCGAAATGTTTACATTTTGTGATGTCTTACATGAAACAAAATAAAAAACAAAAAACAAGCTATAAGAGGAAATGCCACAAATAATTAGAACTCTAATTAAAGTGATCATGAATAAACATAAAGTACTCGCCAGAGTTTCTGTCGAACATATGCATTCTTCCCCACGTGCGAGTGCCCGAGTGTGACCTGAGGGGTGTGAGTTTCTTGAAACGTTTTGGGCCTGAAAACTCAGTTTCGGGGCTTTATTCCGGTGGACTTCTCGGGTCGCGGAGAGCGTTTCTTAACGTAACCCGAATTCTCACCCGAGTTTATGGGATTGTTTTCTCGGGATGGTAGCGTGAGCTTGATAGCCTGTGATTGGTTTAACAACCTAAATTGACTCCGTTGCACTAAGGGCGCGTTCGTTTGGGATATTCCGGAATAAGATTATATTCCGGCATATATTCCGGCTATTCTGCTCCTGCGAGCAGACTAGTCGGAGTGGAAATCCAGGTATTCCGGAATGAGAATAGCTCACAAGCAAACGCTTACTCACATTATTCCAATTATTCCTGTTCCGGATTGATCCCAAACGAACGCGCCCTAAGTTGGGTTTCTCGCTTGCTTTCATTTGCACAGTTCTAACACCGCTTACTGTACATTGCTTGACCGCTACAACCAGTTGCAAAAGTAGTTGACACATCCTACCTTAACGACGTGAGAAAACTCTTCACCGAGCTATCGCGTGTAATCTTTCTTCCCCCCTTCCCAATGTTGCTAGCTATGCAATATGACGTACAAAACTTAGATGGACAACATTGAAACGGGGAAAGGGGGGCTAAATGTTCTTCTGTGACAAATTTGCAATTTCCGAATAATAGACTGAACTAAGTAAAGCCACTTTTGTCACAGTGTCTCAACATTTTTGTAACTGTTTGTAGCTATTATTAAAAATGTAAAGAAAGTTTGATTTAAGGTGGTGGCTCAATAGGGTTTTAAGAGCGCGGGCACCGATGATGCGAGCTTTAGTAATGTGCGCGCGCTAGCTGACGCAAGCTCATGCAAAGCAGCGAACAAGTCAACAATATAGCTCAAATTACAGCCCATAAGTAGAAACAGAGAAACCATTTAAAAGAAAACGTAAAGAAAATGATTTGGACGGAAAGGTCTTGTGTGTATTTTGATGGGACCGCCATTGTCGAGTCGCTCATCGACAAAACCGCGTGGTTCGAAAATTCGCGCATGCTCACATAGCGATCTTGGCGAGTTCCTATTCTGATGACGTAATTGCCATTGAGGTGAAAAAAATAGAAAAATCCTTATCAGATTTCTCGAATTTCCTTCGGTGAAATTCCTTAAGATTTGGCAGAGAAGTTATTCCTTAATAGCTTTCTTTGCTTTCAATTTATCAGAAAAATTTGTAAGACAAGGTTTTCGCTCAGCAAAAAAAAAACACAAAAATGCTAAAAACGAAAAAACTACCTTGACAACCCCTACTTTTTTCGACTTTAAAAGTTTCGTCTTGCCAGACTCTACCCGGTTTGAGCATATCAGAAAATTTTACCGAAGGAAATTGAAGAAAATTGAAATCAAAGCCAAAAAGACGACAAAAAATGGCGATGTTTGAGTAGTTTTAATTTGAGACTAAAAGCCTTGATATCAGAGGTGACTGTTGAACAGCAAACTTTGGCCCTTGTTTGTTATGTTTCAGTAGCTTTGATTAGGAAAATAGCAAAAAGAACGAGAATATTAACTTTCGATTGAGGCCACTGGCGCGCGCTTCGTAATCTTGCATAACCCTATTGAGCCACCTTAAGTATTAAATGTAGTTTTTTAAGTCTGTTTTTTTGTAGGCTGTTAGATTACAAAGCAGACTGCAGACCAGGGGTAAAATGCATACTGAGGATAAAATAAAATAATAATAATAATAACAATGATAATGATAATGATAATGATAATGATAATGATAGTGATAGTGATAATGATAATGATAATGATAATGATAATAATAATAAAACACGAGTCATAACGATAAAATAAAGAGTTTTCGTACAAGTAAAATGACGTCGAGTATTAAAGTCGAGTAG
This sequence comes from Platygyra sinensis, assembly GCA_019787425.1. Taxonomy (NCBI): domain Eukaryota; kingdom Metazoa; phylum Cnidaria; class Anthozoa; order Scleractinia; family Merulinidae; genus Platygyra; species Platygyra sinensis. The sequence goes on along the minus strand of JAHPZR010054825.1, from coordinate 10,285 downwards.
AAAGATTGAATGTCTTTGATGCACAAACTAGGCTCAATACCTACAAGTTTAGGTTGTCCTGTTGTTGTGCTCTCGTGTTTTGCTTGCCTTTTGCTCAGAACAATTTCAAGGCCATTTGAAGCACCGAAGACACCCGCTGGTTTAAACGTTAATATATAATTATATATATCTTATTAGACGTTTTGTTGTGTAGTATCGCTGAGTATTTTTACGAGTTGTGCTCTATTTTGACGAGCCCGTAGGGCGAGTCAAAATACAAACAACGCGCGAAAATTCTCAGCGATTCTACACAACAAAACGTCTAATAAGAGATTTATTATCAAACACGCCAAATTGTTGTGTCCTTGCGAGCGAATTTAGCAGATAATTATTTACGGGGAATGCGTGACTGAAGTATGCGAAGCTAAGAGGAACGGAGGTGCGGGTAATCCAGCTAACTGATTGGTCAACAGGAAACAAACCTGGCTAACCGGTTCTATGGAGTACAAATACCGCGTGATATTTGTTCTTGTTTTTGGAGTTATTTGTACTCTACGAAGTGCAGTTGGATAATAATAAGACTTTGTCGATGAAAACAGGATGAAGGAAATGCGCTGCAAGAGTTGGTCGGCCGCAGACCTAATCGTGTGAACAAAATTCAACACGTAAGGTAAGATGCATAGAATTAGGATTAGTTCGGACCCTTGTGGGAAACTTGGTACAACAAAATGGGGCATTCAAGAACTCGATGTTGATAATATAGTGTTTAACTAAGGCTAGGAAACGCTTTTTGGTTTGAGTTTTCGGGATTTTGGAAAAAAAATTACGGGTAAGTGTCATTCTCGTCCCCAGAGCCCACGATCCTTCTGGCTTGCGGCAGGAATCGAGAGCTCTAAGAGCAACCATTTCAGGCATGCGCCATAGATGCAGACTGCGTGAAACCGGATGGGCAGAATTCGGTTATTTCCTTTGTTATTTCAAAATGGTTGCTCCCAGAGCTCTCGTTTTCTGACCGCTGGTCAAGGGGAACGAGATTGGGTAAGTGTAAGAACACTCTCAAGTGTTTATTTGATCATCAATATTCTATTTTACCCTCACTCTGCATTTTACCCTTGGTCTGCAGTCTGCGGTTTGCATTTTATCCCCGGTCTGCAGTATGTAGTCTGCGTTTTATACATTGACCGTTATCTCATTTATTTAATAGTTTGTAGGACTTTGTCTTGCTAAACTGTGGAACGAATTTTGATGATTTTTGTAGGCAACGTAATGCAGAAAAATCGAATTTACTTCGTGTAGATTCACAGTTAGAAAAACTCCTCTACTGTATAGCTTCATAAAAGGTCTCTAATAATGAAAACTATATCATTTTTTTTTTAATTTCGTTGATCAATGAAAAAAGTGGAGAAGAAAAGTTGTTGTTTCGTGGTTTAGTAATCTCCAAATGAAGAAGGGCACAATATAGTAAGACAAATTAAGTAGTTAGTTTAGACCATTGGGTTCTTCGTGGAACAAAGGGCGGACACTGTACTGCGCCAGCGGACTCTGTTTGCGGCTGTTCTTTTTGCCGTATTCCAGGGGATGTTGGCTTGTTTGAGCTCCTCTTCTACTGACCTCCTCCAGGTTTTCACTGGTCTTCCTACCTTCCTTTTGCCTTGCGGATTCCACTCCAGGGCCTGCCTGGTTTTGTCAGATGTTGGCTTCCGCAAAGTGTGTCCGATCCAATTCCATTTGCGCCTTGCGATCTCTTCTGGAACACATTCTTGCCCTGTTCGTGCCCAAAGTTCCCTGTTGCTGATTTTTTCTGGCCAGTATATCTTTAGGATCTTTCTCAGACATTTATTAATGAAGGTTTGTAGCTTGTTGGATATGGATCTTGTGACTCTCCAGGTCTGGGAACCATAAAGGAGAACTGACTTCACATTGGTAGTAAAGATTCTTAGCTTCGTTTTAGTGGATATTGATGTAGAGTTCCACACTGGTCTTAGGGTGTTAAAGGCCTGTCTTGCTTTGCCTATCCTGCTTTTTACATACTCATCCGCTCCTCCGTCTGATGTCACGACGCTCCCTAAATAGGTAAAAATATGAACATCCTCCAATTCTTCATCTCTCAGCTTGATCTTCTCCAGCCGTTTGCTATTAGCTCTCATAACTTTGGTCTTTTCTTTGCTGATCCTGAGGCCGGTTTTCTCTGCCGCTAATGCAAGGTGCTCGGTCTTGATTTGCATATGTTGCAGATTCTGGGATAGAAGACATATGTCATCTGCAAAGTCCAGGTCATGGAGTTGAGTTGTAAGTGTCCATTGTATACCTGTTTTTCCCTGACTCTCTACCTCTCTCATAATCCAGTCAACAACCATTATGAAGATCATTGGTGACAGCAAGTAGCCTTGTCGGACTCCCGTGTTCAGTTCAAATGGCTCTGACAGCTTCCCGTTGTGGATAACTTGACAGGACGAGGCTTCATAAAGCTCCCGGATCAGTTTGATAAATTTTGGTGGAACTCCATAGTGACCCATGAGTTGCCAGATGACGTTCCTGTCAACACTATCGAAAGCTTTTTCGAAGTCGATAAAGTTCGTGTATAATGGAGTCTGCCATTCTGTAGATCGTTCGATTATTATCCTCCGGGCTGCAATTTGTCTTTCCTAAACCCTGCCTGCTCACAACGCAATTTGCGGTCTAGGGCATGTTTCAGCCTCTCGAGAATAATTCGGCAGAAAACCTTTCTGGGGACTGAGAGGAGCATGATTCCTCTCCAATTCTTGCAGAGCCCCAGATCCTCTTTTTTGGGCAGCTTGACAAGATA
>JAHPZR010054825.1:0-2500 GCA_019787425.1 Platygyra sinensis | reverse complement strand
GCGAAAGACTGAAAGTTTTTAACGGAAGGTAGATTAACTCGACGGATTTCGCCCGCTGTGGAGATCTGGATGAGAAAATTCCGCCCGTTCTGGGAACCAATCAGATTGCAGGATTTGTTGGGGAACTTGCTCATCCGGATCGCCTCAGCGGGCGGAGTCTATTTTCGTGAACAAATTACCGTATATGTTAATCTTTCGCCCTTTTTACACTTCCATAGACGATTAATCAATGCAAGTTTATATCTATTCAAGGAGAGTCACTGTAAGGAATTTTTTTGAGTTTCTTTAAGTTGTGAGAGTGCGTTTGCCTGTTTGTAGCTCGGCGCTGTGATGACGCGCAATCCTGTGTCTGTCTGAACAATCTTAAGTAAAAATTTGTTGGTGTATGATTGAAACATCTTCGGATCTTCTTCGGTCGTCTTCGGCAATCTTCGGAAAATGTTCGAAAATGTTGGGAAACTTTCGTCTGGGCTTCGGGGAAAGTTGTCAAAAACGTCGACATTAGTATGTTTATACTAGTGTAGCCAGGGCTATGAAAGTGCTGCGGAAATTGGGATGTTGTTTGCAAATTGAAGTGGGGATTGTGTAGAGCTTGTGTAGAAATGTTTGTCATCAAGTTGTTTTGTTTGGTTAGGTCCCTGAGATAACCGCAATTGTACAGATGTGAATGAACACTTATGTAAATCGTGCCGAACTCAGAGAGAAACTAATCAGAGCAGAATCCCGTGCTGTTGTTGTTGGAAGGAAGTTTCAAGACGGAAAGCATGAACTAGTTTTCTATATTCCACATGACACTTAGTACAGATATTTGCATGGATACTTTAACAACAAAGGTTTATACAGGGTTTATCGCAAACTCACACACGGAAAGGACACACAGCTTCTGTTTAATCAACTGAATCTACTTTATTGCTTGAATCAAGATTCCTATACACCATGGTAGCTAACTTATACATGTTACAAAATACAGAGGGTAACAAGAGTTTCCTTTGGCATAAACAACTTAATTATGACATAACCGCAATTTTACAGATAGAAACACACAATTTTAAATTTACAAAACATGTTTCGGATGATACAACATCCATCGTCAGTTGTGAATACAAGTGAACCGCTAGTCGGTGTTATATAAAGATAGCTAATAAAATGTATGAATACTAATTAAATAACAACGTGAAAGTGATGTAATAGAGAATACAATGATGAGAAGACAATGGGTATGGACAAGGAAAATTACAATGAAAGTGTTAAATTGACATGATTAACTTGCTTGTTTAAAGAGGGTTTTTCCCAACCTATGTGTAATTTCTTGTCTGCTATTAGTTCGAAATTTTACAGATATGGGTGAACACTTACGTAAATCCTGCCGAAATAGGAACTAATCAGAGCAGAATCCCGTGCTTATCTTGTTGCTGGAAGGAACTAGTGTTCATACGTGTTCCTACAAGTTTTAAGACCGAAAGCACTACTAGATTTCTATATTCCACGCGACACGTACGAATATTTGTAAGGTTTATATACATAGATCATATTTCCGGCTATAATTATTCTACAATTGTATGTCACGCCTGAAGAATTTTTGCTTGTGGCGAGAGGGAGGACTGGACGCTGCTTCGCTAAACATTAACTACTCGCAGTGCATTCTGGTTCGCTGAAAGCGAGGCTCTTCCACAGCGCAGAGCATTGTGGTCCGCTGAAAGCGAGGCTAAAATCCACAGCCAAATCTCAAATTTTCCTACCTTTCTTTTATATATAGATTATGAACTGCTGCTACGCTCGCTACGCTCGCTCCGCAGCAATAATAAACACAATAATACATGGCTGCTTGTAGATATGGAATTTCTCTTCTCGTGTTCAACTTGATACCGAGTTAAACACTCGATGAGAAATTTCACATCTAAGCGCGCTCATTTACTATTCTCTAGTCGCACGTATTTTCGTCCTCCCTCCTAACCCTAACCCTAACCCTAAGGGCTATCGCTATACGTAATTTAGCCCTTTTCAAGACCACTTATTGAAAGCGTGACAGAAATTCGGCGTTACTACCGATTCTCACAAAATTTGAACCATGAGGTGATCTCATCATTAGCCAATTACAGGCAATGTTTCAGCTCTTTTCCTCATATCCCCCCTCGAGAGAGTTTTGTCAAGTAACTAATTAACAATTATTCCTCGAGCCCGTTCTCTTTTGTGGCCTGCCGAAGTCATTTTTTCGTCTAAATCATTTTTTTGCCTAAATTCGAAAAAGATGTTCCCATTCAATTTTTAGCTCTCAGGCAATAATTCTGGATTTTTTGACCGCAACGTCGAGTTCGTGTTATGTTCGTGGTTTTCGGTTGCCGTGGGCCAGCGTCGCTTCCTTTGTTGAGTCAAGCATTGAAGAGAGGTCACAAAAATAGTTCTAATTAATTCTGTTCAAGTTTTTTTTTTCGATTTCGCTGAAATTTTAACATAATGAAGTTGGATTGTTAAGGAATAGATTTTGCTTCTGCCAATGTGT
>JAHPZR010054823.1:7500-11294 GCA_019787425.1 Platygyra sinensis | reverse complement strand
TCGGGTTTTTCTCGTATTCTTTGGCCAACAACTCAAGACCACTGTCGAGCAATGTTCGTTTAATTTTCTTATCCCGAAAAGACATGACGTAGATGGCAACTTTTTGCTACGATCGCTCCATGTGCTCACGTTGCGCGTTTCTTCAACGACGTTGGTAAGTTTTCAGTGTTTTAAGATTTAACTCAACTGCAACGGAGCATTTTCGCGGGAAAAAAATTCAAATCACAGCGCTGGTCAAAAAACCTTTTTTTTAGCTACAAACTCAAATATGTAAGTTTATATTCGTTTGAAAGGTCGTTGAAATGACCTTTTTCGACCACAATAGTTTTTGCTTCTGAGTAAACAAAAATATCCGATTGCACCATCATGCCAAACGCTTCGTGATATATAACTTCTCCGTTAATTGGCTCCAAACATCGGCAAAAGTAAAATCTATTCCTTAACATTCCAGCTTCATCGTGTTAAAATTTCCGCGAAATCGAACAAAAACCAGTACTAATTAGAATTTTTTGTTACCCATCTGTCAACACTTGCGAGCAACCGAAAAAACTTTGAATATTACACAACCTGACGTTTTGGTCAACACCCAGAATTATAACCTAGAAGCTGAAAGTTGAATGGGAACATCTTTTTCGAACTATTCTTAAGTGATTTAGACGAAAAAATGATCTCGGCGGGCTACAAAAGACACAAAAATGAAAACAGAAACAAGCTTATCTGATAAGCCGATAATTATTCAAAATTCCACCAAATAAACATTCCTCCGCGATGAGAAAGACATGAGTATGAATTGTTACAGTTGATACTTATTTTACAATAAAGCTTCTTGTTGTTGTTGTTGTATCATGTAGTCATTGCAGATGATACTAGTTTTCATATCACTACGCACATGCAGTCAAAGACTGCCTATTTTTTGATATATGGCATCATGTTATGAGCAATTGACACCTGTCAAATCAAGATATCCACTGATCAGTATCACATGACCATATCGCGGGCTTAAGTTTATGGCTTGTCGAGGTCACATGTTTTATTAAAGTTGCCCGCTGACCAAGTGCTGGTTTTCAATTGAATCACAGGCTCATGTCAGGTAAAATTGTTGAAAACAAAGCCGGGTTGTTTGGAAGCCTGTTAATTTGGCTAACCAAATTATAACTGTTTTCTTCTATACAAAATTAATGGTTTTTTTTACAGCTTTTGTTTTGTGGTTATTAAACTCAAAATAGAAGGCCAGACAATGTACAGAAAACCTCACTGCAAAGTTGCAAAACTCAGATAAAATTCAACCTTATCCTGGGTTGGTGTAATCAAGCTACAGGAGCTCCGCTTTTAGGGTGACCTAAATCTATATATTAGAGCATTTATTTTGATTAATTTTGTGATCCTGGCATTGACTCAAAATGTTTTCCCCTCTGTCTGTGGCTCTTGTTGATTGATCACCAATGAACAACAACTTGCAAGAAGCAACCAATCAGAAAATAATTTTAATTCTGTCTCCTTTGTAGTAATGTGTTGATGCATGCATTAAAGATCTGGGGATTGCTCTTAGTTAAAGGTGCATTTGAATCAGGGCTTCCGGAATCATGCGCCGATGCGTAATCGGATAATTCAGCTCTGAGCGCATAATTCGCATAATTCCAAAAAAAATGCATAATGGCACATAATGTTGGAAAATTTCGAAAAATCTATTTATGAGCTATGCTTTTTTCATACTTTGAGAGATGCATGGAAATTTTTTCCTCCATAAATACGGTGCATTTTTGCAGCAAATAGCCGACTTCTTCATTGCAAAAAGTGTTCAACTAAACAAGGCATTTCAGGCGTTCTATGCTGCTGGCCATTTGGGGCATGTGCTTTAGTTTTTATATAACATGCGCCATGATTGGAAGAAAAAAGACTATGACAGCTTGGAAAAGCAAAAAAGCGCCCGCTTGGATTTGGTGGCAAAACAACTTTCTTTTTCACGTTTTCACGCCTCAATTTCTTTCTATTTTCATTCTCGGCTTTCTCTGAAAACAAAAATACATGACATGTTATTCTGATGGCTACTCCAATCCATTTCCCTTCTACTTCAAAATTTGGGGAGAAATATGTAACATGTAAAAGATGTTAAAAGTATGAACAATGGGCCCTTTGCAGTTTACGATCACATGGTACAAAAGCCGCCATGCTGGAGAGCAAACCGCCCACTGGGACCTCCAAAACAAAAGAATATTTAGTTAAGTTGCTTTGTTTTGGAGGTCCCAGTGGGCAGTTTGCTCTCCAGCATGGCGGTTTTTGTACCATGTGATCGTAAACTGCAAAGAGCCCATTAAAAAAAGGTGTTAAGCACTTTAATTCAACCGTTGATTTTTACCTCAGATTGTTTTAAAAAACCCTTGCTAAGGTTAATAAATTAAAACAGTTAAAATTTATCGCTTAAAAATATTGCACAATTTGCATAATTTGCACATAATTCGGGATTTTGGGCGCACAATTCACCAAAAAATAGTGCATAATTTGCTGAAAAAAATGCATAAGCTTGGAAGCCCTGTTATATGTATTTTGGCTAGAATTGCATCACTGATATTCCCTCTGTTTTAATTCATGTTGTCTTTCATTCTTTCTGATGCAGCCCTGCAGTTCAAATTATGCTCTGCCAAGGCTTCCACTGTCGGTCACAGTCCCCACTCAGTCAAACAGTGTCTGTAATTCAACACCATTGAGTAAGTAGATACTTTACTGTTGAGGTAATACGTCAGCTAGCCTCAGATGAAATCTGTGGGCCCAGTTGAAATCCTAAATACAGTTGTATTAAATATGGGTTGATTTTGTTGTTGGTTGTAGCTCTGGCTGCTGGAATGTTAAGGAATAGATTTTACTTTTGCCGATGTTTGGAGCCAATTAACGGAGAAGTTATATATCACGAAGCGTTTGGCATGATGGTGCAATCGGATATTTTTGTTTACTCAGAAGCAAAAAACTATTGTGGTCGAAAAAGGTCATTTCAACGACCTTTCAAACGAATATAAACTTACATATTTGAGTTTGTAGCTAAAAAAAGGTTTTTTGACCAGCGCTGTGATTTGAATTTTTTTCCCGCGAAAATGCTCCGTTGCAGTTGAGTTAAATCTTAAAACACTGAAAACTTACCAACGTCGTTGAAGAAACGCGCAACGTGAGCACATGGAGCGATCGTAGCAAAAAGTTGCCATCTACGTCATGTCTTTTCGGGATAAGAAAATTAAACGAACATTGCTCGACAGTGGTCTTGAGTTGTTGGCCAAAGAATACGAGAAAAAACCCGAGTTACGGACACACACGTGTGCACGATAACATGGTGCCTTGAGCTCTACGAGCACTAGGCACAAAAACACGTGTTACGGACACAGACGTATACACGATAACATGGTGCTTTGAGCTCTATGAGCACTAGGCCTCCACGTATACTAGGCACAAAAAGTGAAGGGGGACACTTCATGAAATATTACACGAACGGCAAGTGTTACGGACGCACACGTATGCACGATAACATGGTGCCTTGAGCTCTACGAGCACTAGGCACAAAAAGTACATGTTAAACTGACGCTGCATGTCTCGGCCAACCTATTATTTGGAGGATGGCTGCTATCTTGCACGACTCCTCTGCCGCCGTCATGCGCACATGGTCCACGTGCCCACAAGCAATACCACTAGCCATGATAACCATGAGAAAATCAATTCATGGGTTTCCTTTAGTTTCCTATATGGGTATGGGGCTACGCTTGGCAGCACTTCGGGCCACCGGAGCTCCTCTATGATATATTTCAGTAGAG
>JAHPZR010054823.1:0-5000 GCA_019787425.1 Platygyra sinensis | reverse complement strand
CTAGTATGTAAAAGAAGAATTACTGATTCCTAGTAATGTATTATGAATATAGCACATTGACTGTTTGATAAAGTTCAGTTTAGCAATAGAAATAAAAGGAGTAGTTAACTTGAATGAGTTTGCACGACACAACAATGTGAAAATTGAAAGTACAAAATTGTATTCTCTTTCAAGACTTGCCAATTAAGATGGATGGCAATCAATATCAATCAATATAATCAATAGTATCGATTTCCATTGATGAACTGAGGTAATCAATAATAATCGATTGGTTGTTTACAGGTTAACGCACTCAGCGAGTGAATTATTGGAATTTACCTACACAAGTTCACTAACAATACATGAAGAGAAATGAACGAGAAATTTCAATACCATACGAGGCCACCAAGTGCGGTATTGAGGAGTTCATTGTTAGACTAAGTGAACGAGTGCAGGTAAATCCCGATAATACACGAGCAATGAGTGTGTTAACATAATTTTTATTATTCAAATTGAATACACTTCAAACAAAAATCGTCAAACTTCGAGTCAACCGAAGTCATGGTGTAATGACAGTGGTGTATTGAATTTATACCATGGCTATTACACCAGGATAATGATGTCAAGGAGGTTGTTCCATCACAACCCAGTGTCACGTGGTACAAATCAACCAGTCAGAAAATCAGAATTTGTACAGTGTATGAAATCAGGATGTAACATGTCAATAATTTCGATAGTCGATAAAAGTCGACCGTTGTCGATCAAATTCAATACTAATCAATCGACAAATATCGGATGCAGGGCTGTCATTAGTAGCCGGCAGCCGGCGATTATCGCCGGTTGCTCTGACGAAAATTGCCGGCTACATGACACCGAAAATTTAGATACCGAACAAGTCTGACCAGCAGATTCATCTCTTTGATAGAAAGTGAAAAGTAAAGCATCTTATTTCCGAATTGCGGGCTTTTCTTCCAAGAAAAACAATAACAAAGTAGGTTTCCGTCAATAAAAATAAGTCCGCGCTGCACACCGAGTTGTTAGCAGGACTCCTCTCTGCTGTTTCATAACATTTCAGACTGACATTGCACGTGACTGAAAAGCCATGTGCGCTTACACTATCGCTACTAAGGCTGCGAAGGGAGTTCACCGTTGTTTCTAAGATGCCAAAAGGTAAGTGTTCAACATTTTAACAGTTCAACCACAAGGTTGGCTAAAAGTGTCGTTTGCTTGGCACAAGACAACATGATATGATTTATTAGCATTTCAAGAGAGTCAATGAACCAGAATGACCTTTGCCTGATAGCACAGCAGGAAAAAACAGATGTTGTTTGCCGGAAGTTACTGGAACTACTTTGGGTTTAGTTGAAGTTAAACTTCAGGATATCCTGGCACGTTGCAGCTTTTGGTAATTTCAGCCAGTTTCTTGTCAAAACAGGAACATTTTAGTAATATTTTAGGTGAAATTGGTCCATAGCTATTTAACAGCTGTTTATAGAAGATTCAATCATTTATGCCGTGTTGGCACTTGTGCGTTTCTGTGATTCTGTTGGTTACTATGTAGGTGAACTTTCTGTGTGTGTATTAGGCTTCTATAACCCTAGCAGACGTAGGAAGAGCTTACTGCAAATGTAAACTTAATAAAAGGTTTTTGCTCTTGATTGTGATTGTCTTTCTGGTGGGAAATACCTCTTGAAAACGCTGAAAATGGCATTTGCAAGACTCTAGATTTCAAAATTTTCTTTTGGGGAAGTGCCTACTACTTTTTATCAGCCATCCAGTTCAAAACTTATTGGAGATAAATAAATAAAACAACTGATTAATCATTAATAGTACTGTTCTTTTCAGGAAGTGAGACTTGTTAAAATTTCTCTGAGGGAAGGCAATTTTTGGCAATGTCGAAAAGTTTAATTCATTTTGCTTCCGGGGGCTTCGTCATCTGACACTAATGGATCATTTCTCGAGGTAATTGAAACATTCGATTCTGTAATGAATGACAGACCCCTTGGTTGTTCAGTTTTATTCAACTTTTTTGCGATACAGATTTACTTTACATTTTCATGGCCGACTGAAAAATGTGTTTGCATTTTTGTCGATAATCAGTTGAAAATCTTGTGATTATCCACTTTTATCGACAAATTAAACTTGTCAATTGACAATTATCGACAAATATCGAGTATTATTATACATCAGACTCATTATGAAAAATCTGATTGGTCGAGAACATTCAATCAATTCACAATAGCTTGTGAACTTGACATGATAAATGCAATATCTGCTGCAGATATTGCATTTATCATGTCAAGTTTCAACGTCTGCCTGGTTACTAAGCCCCTTGGAGTGTTCTCCTCAGAAACAAAATGGCTGAACGCTTCGCTACTGTTTCTGAGGATGAATAATTGAAAAATGTATAAAAACAATTATTGAATTTGGTTTTCGCATGATATCATGAATTATCAAAACCTCGTGTCTGTGTTATCTGCCTCAGCCTTCGCTTCGGCAGATAACACAGACCTCGGTTTTGATAATTCATGATAGCATGCTCAACCTCATCCAATAATTGTTTATTATCGACTTATCGACTACGTTTCGATGGTCGACTTTGATTGACATGTTACGTCCTGATGAAATTTGAATAATAATATGGATTATAACAAATATATTTTGTTAATCCACTGCAGCATGGCACAGTAAACAGTTCAAAAGTTGTATGTACAGTACCGCTCAGAACTAAGCGAACCTAAAACGCGTGTACTCAACGAACCCCTAACGCGTTAAAATTGCCAACGCGTTATTGCCAACGCAAAAGGGCCACGCGTTTTTGCCAACGCGTTAGCCTTTGTTATTCATAACCAATATTCCTTTTGTGATGCTTTGTTATGGCGAACAAAGCACGACTTGCAGTTCAAAACAAATGCATGATTTGTAAATCCATGCAAAAGCGAAATTCAAATAAAAACACAGAGAATTACAAGCGCAGTGAAAAATTTGACCTTTCGAAGAACCGCTTTGTAACGCTACCACTGAAATAAGGCGCCTAATGATGTTGCAGCATTACGCGGCACAAGTTTTAATCTTCGAATTATTGTTGGTTCACCATGTTGATTATTCCGCTTACCGCAGAAAGACAAAACCGTCTTCTGCCGTAACTTGAAAAACATCTCTGCCTTGTGAAAACGTAATTCTGTTCTCAAACCCATTGTGGCATATCCGTAGTCAGCAAAAATTTCGCCGTATCGGATGGCAGTAATGATAAGGGATATGCAAATCGCGACAAAATTAACAACAGATCGAAAGCTAGACGATTTCACTTTTAACCGGTTAACCCGGCGCCTGATAACCGACCTAGGAAAAATCCTTCTCATGTCATTTAAAGTTGCCTTGTGAAAATGTAACTCTGTTCTCAAACCCATCATGGCATTCATACTCGACAAAAATTTCGCTGTATCGGATGGAAGTAATCACATAGAGAAGTGCTAGGAAATATGCAAATCGCGACAAAATGAACAACAGATTGAAAGCCAGACGACTGCAATTAACCCGGCGCCTGATAAGCGACATGACTGGAGAAAGTCTGTAAATTACGCAAGGAGGAAAAAACCTACTTATACCTTCTAAGGTAAATCACCAAAGAATTTAAGTTAACGCTTATTGAATGGCGATCAGTTTCATTCACTTCAAGCAATAAAAGCAGCCCGTTGAATGAAAATAATGATGGCCACTGCACAGCGATATTTGATACCATGATGTTTCCTTTCTCCACGGGAGTCAAACTTGAAGCAACGTTGTGTGAATTAAAACAAATATCGTGTCAAGTTTTTTGAACAACCGTGACCGAATTCCCACAGAAAGCGTCGTCGAAATGTTTTGAGAGTATTTGATGCTTGTTTGGAATACAACGCAACTGTAAAAATTATTTTGGATTTGTGGTGGACAAATTCCCCGAACATCGCCACGTTCACGATTCTTGCGTGATCCGCCGGTCACGGTCTCAAGAAGACAAATGCCCAGCATTCAAAAAGGTCGGATACACCTGTAATTCCTGCGAATTCCTCTACTGCAAATCCAAAATATTGCGTACAATTGCTTTGCATTTCCGAACAAACATCAAATACTCTCAATACGTTTCGTGGAGACTTTCTGTGGAAATTCGGTGGACAATTTTGACTGCCGGGCATTTTAATAGTTTTTTTTGAGGACGTGACCGGCAGTCGGATAAAGACCCTTGCGATTTTATGGTATGAACAACCTTGGAAAATTCTTCTACTACAAATCCAAAATAACTTTTAGAATCGCTTGGCTATTCTAAAGAAACCTCGAATCTTCTCATCAGGTTTGAATGACGCTGTTTGCCGCAGTTCGATAAATATCTTAAACAGCCGATGTACGCATATATTTTTCTTAGTGTCAAGCACGTGCCGATTTTATAGTATGCCCACGCTCGAATATTTCGTCATCTTGCGAACGAACATAATTTTTCGAATCGCATTACGTCTACATTTCTAAAAAATTATCAAAGACTGCTGGATATGTAGTTTTTGAAAATACTTCCCGGCTGCCAGGTGTCTAGACGCGATAGCGATCAGATCTTGAAAAGAATATAAATCTCACGATGTTGTCTGTTGGTTTTTTTCACGGCGTCAATTGAAAACCCGTTATTTTTATCTGTTGATTTTTCGAAATGCAAATCATTTTATTCGTAAGTTGAATGAATCCAAACAAACAAAACAAAATGGTCTGAAAGTAACCGTCGCTATATTCAGCCGGTACGAAAGAATTAAAACTTGTCTGCTCCTTGAAAACAAATCATGTTCATGCCGAATGTTACCTTAAGGAAAGATCGTTAACTTCCTTTCACACAGTAACAAAAGAAGCAAACAATAACCAAGCTCATACATACTAATGCGTTTACTTCAACGCGTTATAACGCGAAGTTGAAACGCAGTCTAACGCAGCAAAACGCGTGCGCGCGTTTAACCCTTCGCGTTAAGAACGCGCGTTCGATGTTCGTTTAGTTCTGAGCG
>JAHPZR010054822.1:17500-25193 GCA_019787425.1 Platygyra sinensis | reverse complement strand
TTTTAAAATTCCTGAAGCCGAAATAAGAATTCTCTGCATTGATTAGCAGAGGTATGTTTGTAAAGAAAAGGAGCCCCGGGAACCAGGTTTTATACATACGAGTTATAAGCTGAGTGTGAGATCAAGATGGCTGGATATTGGTCAACTTGTTTATGGGCCGAGACACAGTCGAGGTTCATAAACGCGCAAAAACGAACGAGGCTTATATCCATGTATAAACTTGCAAAACCATGGTGAATAAAGGGTTAAGCGGGTAATTCCGGCCTGGCACTCTAGCGCCATTTTGCTCTCTCGGATACAATCTCAGCGCATGTGTTGGTTCGTCTTACTTTCCCGCTTAACTAGACATTCGACCTTCCCAACCGTTACTTGGGTTGCGCCTGCGAGGGAGACCAGACGTAAAAATGGGAAAGTTTTTTCAGCGAAAGTTAAATGACCACAAGAAGCCATTACGGAGCATAGTTATGTTCGCCTATTTAGAGTCTTTAGAGGTTATGTTTTCTTGTTATCTCTTTGCTATTGTGTGGATTGGGATTTTTTGGCTTCTTAAATATAACGCCAGCGTGTCAATGGAGGTTTCCATTATTGTGTTGTTAAGATGAGACTGAATTAAAAGCCGTCTTTCTTTGTGATAGGCCGAGAAAACAGCCGCTGAAAGGGACAACTACGTACAATTTGTAAGTTCACACCGTGCGTGTATTCAGTGTATCATTAAGTCTGATTTCTGTTTCTATTATTTGTTCATCTTCCGTTTGTTCGGCCACCATTTTGCCTTCAAATAGAAGGTGGTCTCCTCGCAGCCGTTTTTTTGGGATGTCACGCAACGCTCCCCAGAAAACGGCTGCGGAGGAGACTAAATAGAAGGAAGAACGGAAAAAGACAATTCTGCACTATTGAGGTAGAAAAACGCAACACCTATAATTAACCAAACAGGTACAGGGAATAGTTAAAATGGAGTATGATTGATTAAGGATTACTACACGGGAGTACTCTTTTTTATGGACTATACATTATAGGTATTGTCCCGGGGGTATTGTGAAGTCGCAAAGGGTACTGTTTTCTTTGGCTGATTTGGTCTCAATTAGGCAATTTTTTTGCACTCGAGTCTTGAATTGAATATTTTTTTTTTAGAAGAATTAAGCTACCTTTTCATCATCATCATTGAGAAGACCATCGACAAAAGCACTTCACAAAGTCTTTAACATCGTTCTGAACGGAAACTAATTTTAAGGCAGGTGTGAAACAGGGTGTTGATTTTAAGTGTCAGGTCTTGAGTAGCGTATCGAAGTTTTTATTAGGTCATAAATTGGCTACGGAAAATCGTAGATTTGGTCTTGATTAGTCTCCTTCCCAGCCGTTTTTAGTTTCGTCACGCAACGATCCTTGGGAGGATGATTGCGTGACGACACTACAAACGGCTGCCTGCGAGGGATAAGGGTTTTAAGAAGCGGGCTGCATACCCCTACCCAGTTTTTTTTCAAGGAGTACCCCCCTGGGGGATTGCTAACGCGAACGCGAAAAATTAAAAAATTCCAGCATGCGACACCCGTGTAGGTTGTTCTAGCAGTACTCTGTCACCATCTGATGGTATCTTTGCTCCTTGAAGTCCCTTGTAGCTGTAGATCTTGTCATGAAAAGTTGAATCTTTTCTTTGCAGGCTAAAACACAGAAGGTTCAGCAGGAGAAAGCTGCTTCTAAAATCCTTGCTGGAACTCAGAACATTAAGGGACTTGAGGAAAAACTTCAGGTAAGGAGGAGGGCTTAAGTAATTTGCAGCAACAGCAAAGAGAAAGCATTCAACTCAAGGCAGACAATTGTGATAAAATTGAGAAACATTCATTGGGGTTTTGAACTATTGAAAAGTCGTCGCCGCCGTGGTTTTTTAGGCTCCCTATTTAACCAATTGTTTTTCCTTGAAGGAATACCGGCAAAAGGCCACTGACAAGGTCGCTGTAGTTACAGGAAGGTAAGAGACTAGAGAAATAAATAACCAAAGCAATTCCCCCTTAGCTTTCAGAACGAATGCCATAACAAGTGTCTTTCTCTCGATCAGGTTGCGCGAGAAAGAGAAGGAGATCAACAAACTCAAAGAGCAATACGGAGAAGAAATCGATAATCTTCGCAGCATGGTCAGACAAAAACAACGCCAACTGGAATTAATGATCGGAGAGCACAGGTAGGACGCGACCGGTCACACTATTACGTGTAATTACCTGTGTCACGCTGTCACGCTATACTGGAGTAACTTTACCAAGGTATTAACCCACCCGAAGGGCGCGACTTCATGCTCCCTAGAAAATCTTTCTGCATCTAGTTTGGCTATGAAAATCTCTCGCCCACAAATTGTGGCTGGAAATTTCAGCTTTCTCCTTCTGTGTCAACACTTGTTTTCACTTGCTTTGACTGACGAGTTTCTAGAATGGTGGTTGTCGACAGACTGTTTGAGAACATATTACTGAATTTAAGCAAGGAATTGCTCATTTGTATCTTAGGAGCGTCGATAAAGAACTGGAACTGGTGTGGAAAAACGCTGCCGCTGACAACAGGCGAATGAAGGACACAGTTCGGCAGAAGGGCGGCATGTTCGATTCGGACTCAGACCCCAATGCCCACCTGTCGTCGGAAGAAGGGGAGGCTGCATAGTTGGAAAGGGAAAGGAAGTTTGAAAAGATAGGATTCGTTTGGGGGCATCGATCAAAGACTATTTCGACCAAGGACAGGTGTTAATGATATACGAGGGAGTGCTAGTAAATAATTGGTTCGGTGTCTGGTTGCTTTTTAGTTGACATATATTCATACAAATGTTGTCAAAGCCTATCGGAGTTGAACATGTTTGGAATAGACTGTATTGTGTTAATGATTTCATTAAATCGCCATGTATTTAAGAGTGATGTACAGAGAAAATTTAAAGGGTTAAATGTAAAGCTTATTCTAGAAGAGATAGGGTTTACATAACACAAACGAAAAGCTGCTCTCAAAGGACGCAGCGATTTGAAAACTATAACACTGTACGTAATAACCCGAATATATCTTTATTTACTTCAGTTTTTTGCTACTAGGGAAGCAAAGAAGCTCTCACTAAGATAACTGCTGGTTATCGTAACACAGACTTATTTTTCGCAAGTCAGATGTACAAAATATGCAACGTAACACACTTCCAGGCACTTGATAAAACATCCCACAGCCGACTCTTAATAGATAAATAAAAAGAAGCGTTTCATTAAAGTTTCTCTATTTGAGATTCCCCAACTTGTTCGTCCATATTACAGTGACCATCAGTAATCTGTGAATCAACGGTTGCGTTTTCAGCTTCGGTCAATTTTCAGCGTAACTCCACGGGTTTAAGGCGGGGGTACACCTGAATTTAGGTGAAATTTTGGTAAGTTTAAAGAGAGGTTGAAAGGGAAAAAAAAGGGTTATGGAACACCACCAGACAGTTTCCTGACCGCACAATGGCACCCCAGGTTGTTGGGCAACTGTTTGGAGTGTATCTACCAATTTTTAACTTCAAACTCTAATTTTAAAACAACACCAAATCTTCAAAATTTCCTATTTCCATAAATTTTACAAATCCTTTGAGAAAAACTATTTATCTCCAAATATACCTAAAAATCACCAAAAAATTTACAAAACGACAAAAAAACATAGATATGTGAAATGAGCATAAAGATTGCTTGAAACGTAAACGAGATATTTGCATTAAAAACATAATACCCAGCCAAAATACGGCTTTCATGTGGACCCCGCTTTAATGGTCGTTTCATTCAGACCCCGTTCACACTATACCGAAGAATATTGAAAACACAAAAATAACCAGCGGCAGAAACGCTCGAAGGTCAGGGCAACCTTGTTCCCAGGGGCACTCTTCCTTCCACGCCCTCTCGCTCCAGGGGGTGAGAAGAAGAGAGACCCTGGGAACGAGGTTTCGGTCAGGGTTGATCACACGATTACCGTGACGTCATCGCTTTCGTTAAGCTCCGTCCACACTCAAACACAAATCCGGCGTTTTCAAATTGCTCCGGGTTGAGGAGCGTTTCAAAAAACTTCGTTTTCGATGGAACATAGTTGCGTTTTTACATTTCTCCGAGGTCGTGTGAACGGCGTCTTAGATGTAGTGTGTTTAGATTCATTTTGTTTGTCTCTTTCTTTCAAGAGCCGTTCGTTGTTTCAAGGTTCGCAGATTACTGAAAATTGCTAGTACCTAGGATATACATGGAACCCTACACTCGTAGGTTGAGGATTTTCTTTATTTTTACACCCATCTGCTTGCTATTTATTGCTATCGTAAGAGTCTGAGTAACAGTATTCATCTCGTTTCGATCGAATTCAAAGGTTACCATCATTTTTCAAGCCTACGAACATCACTGCTGTGGAATTTGGTAGACTTGGTTTCACTTTGGACAGGTTCAGTTTGTGTGAACGGAGAGACCTTTATACACCAAGCGTTTATTTCTTCTCTTTCACTGAGTCACTGAGAGTTCTTACAAAGTAGATTAACTCTCATATCGAGTCAACTTTGAGCTTTGTATTCTGTGTAAGAAAAAAAAGACTCACACTGAACTGCTTGAAAATTATACTTAGAGAGGGTACATTGATAATCTGAACTCGAAAGTAAAATGACCAAATCTGAGCTACTGTAATCTAACATATGGCCGAAAAACTATACAAAATCATGCTTGTCTATGCGGGTAACGTTTTTCTCCAAAATTCTTTTATGGTATTATCACTTCCCTGGGGCTTTTTCTACTTGTTAAATAAAAAATGTGAACAGCCGCGGAAGGCTGAGTGAAGAACAAAACAGGACTACTTACCTATTTAAGTGGGAAGTACTTATCACTAGT
Organism: Platygyra sinensis; assembly: GCA_019787425.1. NCBI lineage: Eukaryota > Metazoa > Cnidaria > Anthozoa > Scleractinia > Merulinidae > Platygyra > Platygyra sinensis. The sequence continues at coordinate 20,352 of JAHPZR010054822.1, read as the reverse complement.
CATCGTCGTCAGAGTCGTCAATACGTTTTCTGTTGAACTAAAAACAAATAATTATGGACATAGTTGAGCGCAGTTTCCAGATGCCAATTACTTCCGTTCTCCTAGATGAACCGCAGCCTTACACCGCACAGTTGTCGCCAGGCATTTTTACGAAAACAATATAGCTTTGGGGAGGAATTGTAAGTCTTAAACGGCACAAAACTTCACTTGATTTAATTATGAGCTACATTTCTCAACTCGATACTACAGTATGGGCGCCATCTTGAAATTTACTGTGCACGGTCATGCTCACGTGATCTCGAAAAAAAATAAAAAACCTCTTTGAAGTTTGCGTGTTTCCTAACCAGTCCCCTCCACTAACTACGGTATTGACAAACAGCACTTGCCAACACTATACTTCATTAAAGATCACCGAAGTTATGCATGCATGAACGCAACTTAGTCGTGGGTTTACTGCGAAATCTCAACGTGACCAGCTCCCAGTTGGCTTATCAGCCCTAGTAATTTGGTGGAGCATTGCACCGGTATCGCTGAGTTCATGGGCTCAAATTCCATTCATGCCTGATTATTTTTTCAGGCTATATTTTTGCAACTTGTTCAGTTACGTTCATAACTGTCAAGATCTATCATAGCTCAGTTAGCATATATTTTTCTTGGATTTAAAGGGACACAGTCAGCTGGCGCACATGCGCATTAGATTCCATTTCATAGCTAATTTGCATATCACAGAGACATGAGCCATAATGATAAACACAGCATTATAGGATGAGCAAAGCAGACTCTAAAACAGGTTTTCAGTAAACGATTGAAAATCAAGCAAAACACTGCGAAGATTGCAGGGCTCGACACTTACTTTTGACGTAACTTTCCACTATGGAAAGTATGCTTAAAAATTAACTTTCCACAGCAGAAATATATTTTCCAGAATTGAAGAAAGCATATTTTTTACTTGCCATAATCACTAACAAACTCTGATAGCCACTCTCCTCGAAATCTACGTCTAGTCATCTTCCTTTTCATTTCATATTTTTCTCATGTTGTTGGTGTAGAGAACTGGAATGAGTTATAATTATTCAAAAAGAGACTTGCACTAGTTGAAGGATGATGTACTCAAAGATGGAGACAAACACCTTCCACACGAATTAAACTAGTTACACGCTTGTTGTAATTTGTCATGAATTGGGCGTGGTGGCTGTTCTTGGTCTGTTCGTTCTTGACTCCTTGGCCTACCTTCATCGCTTTACGCCAAAAAAACAAAACGGAAAAGGCTTAATATGTTGTTGATCGAAAGCAATCGAAGGCACACTCAGCAATGAACATGAAAGAACGCATTCAAAATGGCGAATACCATTTTCATTCCCAGTACTGCTTAGCTCCCCTATTGCATAATCCATTTTGTGCCCAGTCTTCCTACACCAGGCACGACGGATACGGATTTTGTGAATACATTCTTGGCGTTCCAAAAGGGAGTTCCTCTTTTAATCACAATCTTTTGTATTATTTATATGTCTACTGCATGCATTACTTTTTCTACCAGCCTCTTTGAACACCAAAAACTACTTTCCAGACTGTAGAAAACAACTTGCCTGATCGGGCAAGTATTTTTCGTCAATTGACATTTTTTACTTTCCACCGAATCTACTTTACTCTCCAGCGGTGAACGGGTAAGTGCTAGTGTCGAGCCCTGGATTGAAGCGGAATTCTAGATGTACTTTGATTTCAGGTTGGGGTGCACTCTTTCAAAGTTAGAAAACTAGTGCCCAGGTCAGCACGGTCCCAAAGCTGACTGCGTCCCTTTAAGATGCATAGTCCATTCTGAGTGGTAAACACTGTAGGTAAAGCAATGAAGCAAATTTAAATAATGATACCCACACAGACAGCAAGATTCAAGATAAAGTTGAAACTGAAGGAAACCTAAAAATAATGGTTTTCTACGATAGAAAAACACTAAAGAAATTAAACAAAAAAACCTGAAGGAACAAGATTAGTCAAGGATGTAGAAGATTGATACAGATTACAAACAGGCAGAAGCAGAAGCAGGGCACTGATGAGTGTGCACTCCGTAAAACTAGAGAGAATGCCAATATGCAGTTCCAGAAAATAACCATACTTACTCCAGAAGGAAGGTTACTGGAGTTTTTGATGGAGTCAGAGGGGGGGGGGGTTAAAAAACAAATATCTTTAAACATTTTAGGGGGGTTCACACTGAAAAAAACTTCCATGGAAGATCCTTCAGGGTATTGATGCTTTTTGGAACAATACAATTTTGTTCCATGCCAAGCTATGCCAGTTTTCTTGGTAGTTTTCTCAGTTTGAAGGCTGAATACTGTAGTACAGATGCTAATTAAAATTTGTCCAATGCCTTTAGTCTTCCTGAACAATCTAAGTCCATGACATTTGTAATCTGCAGAGATTAACTTACTATCGCTGTTAACTTAGGGGGAAAATATACAGGTACACTGTATGACAGTGAGTAACAAACTTGTCTTAAACAAGCCCAAATGTTGCTCCTGTAAACAAGGAGGGGGGAAGGGGGAGGGGGGCAAAACTGTGTCAGACAGACTGTATCCCTTGTATCTATTTGATTAACATAAAATTATAAATAAATAAAAATAAAATTAATTGTCCAAAATGTAGTAACACCAAGATATTGTTTTCTACTCTCTTGCTGTCATTCAGATCACCAGGAATACATGTACACAAAGGGTATCATGGACTATTTGAAAACAATACCTTTACTGTAGTTTTCTTTTGGGTTTGTTCACTAATATCCTTGAGAAGACTAACCAGCTGTGACTCAGACAACTGAAACATAAGATAATGTTACAGGACTAAGATGAGGAAAAAACATG
>JAHPZR010054822.1:2500-12500 GCA_019787425.1 Platygyra sinensis | reverse complement strand
TGCAGACAACAAGTGGTTGTTTTGTACAAGCAGATGTTTGGTTCATCCCATTACCCGGTGATCAATCATCTTCGACTGCTACCAATTGCTAACCACACTCTTTCTCACTGAGTACGGGGTTAGGAACCATTCCTGCATTTAGTCATTTGTTTTAAGAAATATATGCTTTTTGCTAGCTGGGAGGTCCGTATGTAGAAAGCTGTGACCAGGATCTTGAAAATGCTGCCTGAAGCTGCATGCACATGTAGCATTTTTAAGTCTGAGGTCACAGTTTTTCACTACACTAAGCTGGTAAAAAATTATTTCTTTCTTCCTCTCTCTAAAATCAGTTTTAAAGCAATTATTGTTGACCTTCTCCTCACACACGTCACACCGCATTACCACCGGTACCACGGTCAGAAAAAGGAAAATCCGGCATACACTAAGAACCAATCAGGGCTAAACTTCAGAATACCCGGCCAATTATTAGCATCTCATTGAATTAGAATAGCAACTATTGTTATATTCCTCGTTCTTCAAAGCACACCGACACATGTAAATGGAGTGGACGGGTATTCTGAAGCTGCTCCCCAATCAGATTAAAAGATTCGTTACCATCCCTCCTTAGAAAAAATATAAATACACGAATCAACAGTTTTAACATCACAATCAACTCACATCTTGCTCTGGCTCCCTGCTCTAAAATTTGTGACAGCATACTGTTTCGCATTTCAGCCTCCCTGAAGAAATAAAATATGGGGAATCAAGTTTTTAATTAATTACACCATCACGTATTATAATTTTTCCATGTACAGGTATATGTAAGTTCAGTGCTTATGTTCAACAGTGTTAATCTCACAAGTGAATATTAAATGTTCGCTACCATATTGAAAACAAATCCCCTAAACTATAGATCACCAAAAGTATCAGAGAAAAATACGATCACGCTACAATCTAGCTACTCTATCAACTAACCTTTTCATAGCCTCTTGCTGTTGTTGCATTTGAGCTGCATTCTGACCCTGTATTTCGCAAAAGAGTTAATTAAACAAACGGTAAGAGGAAGGCTAATATATCAAAAGAGCATACCCCATATTGCGACTGCAATTCCTCCATACGCTTCGCTCGAATCGCAGCCAACTCGTCGTCCGCCATTTTGATTAGAGGTGACCACGCCTTCAATTTACTGCAGAGTAACCTGGCCTGTCTGTGCACAGCTGTCTTTGATGCTTTCCCAGGTTTGTACTTTGTAGCGCTAATCAAGCTAATCGCTCTCTGGAGCTCCACAGGTCCATACTTCTTACTACATACAGGATAGATATTTTGTTCACAACCTACAGGTCCACAGGTCCTGCTACATACATGATTAATATTCTGTCTACAACCCAGAACCCACAGGGTTCCCTATACTTCTTCTGAAAACACCTTCACGCAAAAGTAATCGGCCTTTTCACGCATCACGGAAAATTCGAAAAACAGCTTCACGTTCACAGAAAAAAGGCAAACAATCACGTTTCACGTAAAAGTACAAAACATTCACGTTGCAAAAAACAATCATAACAAAAATGTATTTGTAATGTATTTATTTTTCAGTGGCTTTTTACGTTCTAAATGTGTGTATTTCTCGACTCTGTGAATAGATCGTAATACGATGACCATTTTTGAGCTATTTTGTGATTTATTTATTTTCCTTTTCAATTTTTCCCTACGCGAAGTGTAAATCGGAACTTGTTCTATCTCAGACTCGCACGTGCGGTATATGATTGAAAGGACATCATTGGTTAACGGTGAAGGCATCAACGGGCACTGTAGATCATGGTGCATACGACAAAGAACAAACAAGTCATTTTTTTAAGAAAAACAGAAGGTTTTTTACCCTTGGAAAATTTGCGGAAATGTCAAATCTCGAAACCGTCTGTAGCATGAATAGATGGATGATACGTGCTGCAGTGGCATGAGTAGGCATCGCAAACTATAATTTCTCCGAACGAGATATTAGAAAGTTGTTTCTAGCCATTTTTCTTTTCCAGTCATCTTTCTTGTTTGTCGGCTCACATTTAAGACATGTTGAAGTGAACTGTACTTGGCAATCGGTCTACTCACAAACACGGTATACTCACTTGTCATTAATAATTGTTCTAATAAAAGTCAACTCTTCCACACTGAATCGAGTGAGTACTGTTGCATTCACTGTCATCGTGCTGTGACTTTTGTGAAATAATTTCGAAAAAGTGCCATAAATTTACTGAAATTTTTAGTGTCTTGGTCACTTTTATTTGCAAAACGTAATAGTACTCAGCAACAGTACTCACTTTAAAACCTTAAATTCTGTCTACTTATTTCCAAAAGCCGGCTCACATTTAAGACATGTTGAAGTGAACTGTACTTGGCAATCGGTCTTCCTACTCTTTTCTTGCTGGGAAAAACTTAATTTTGAGCTCTGCAAACACGGCATACTCACTTGTCATTAATAATTGTTCTAATAAAAGTCAACTCTTCCACACTGAATCGAGTGAGTACTGTTGCATTCACTGTCAGCGTGCTGTGACGTGACTTTTGTGAAATAATTTCGAAAAAGTGCCATAAATTTCGTGTTGAACAAATATTTTGCTGGTTTTCTTAGTTGATACTTTGAGGAAATCTAATTAACACTGCCTTCCTTCGCCGCTGAGTACTGCGATGATCAATGAATGCTGACGTCGCCACCCGAAGAGTATAGCGCCTCAGTATCTTCTTACTGTCCCTGTAATGTGCTGCAATAACTGTTAAAGTGATCACTAAGATTGACTTAAATCAATATCAAATTTGTAGCTTAAATACTTGAACTATCTGCACAACTGTACCTTACAATTTAAACAATTCGTTATGTATCCAAAATCAAGCGACGCCATTATCACTGCCATCATATACAAAAGTTTCATAATTTATTATTTGAGATCAACAACTTTCCCGGTGGGGCCAAAACCATCGACAAACACGGAAAAGCCGCGTAACAACTCTTAGAAATGCCTTTCTAATCTAAGATGATCACATTCTCAGGTCCTAAATGCAGTTAGGGCTAAAAACATCCTAATAGTGCATTTTTCCATAAGACGTGAAAATGAGACAATCGTGGACAAAAGTCCTTGGGACAGTTACGAAATTTAACGAATTATCTGTGTTTTAATACTGAAGTTTGAAAAAAAGCGCTGCTTTCCTTTTAAAAGGCGGGATACTTTTCTCCGCCCCTCCAATTACAATGTTGAAAATCAGAAGACATTGCAGCGGAGTTTTCAACATTGTATTGGGGATGGGGGCGAGGTTAGGCAGGTGAGTCTGACTTGTGCTCAAAAACGCCTAACGTACAAGTTTGTCCCAAGACTCTCGTCCATGATTACAGATTCTAGGCCCTCCAAGTTCAGTGTCGCTGTGGTTAGTTCTTGATCAGTTTTCCACCCGCAAGCGCATCGAATAGGCAGGTGTTCATCTAGTTTACGAGTTTAATGCCCTAAATCTCCAAAAAGTAAGAAATATTCCCGCAAAAGTCGTTAGTTCACAAAACCACGCGAAAGTGAACGCATATTTCACGGATCACGAAAAAATCGAAAACCAGTTTCCCGAGGACGGAAAAATATAGATTCACGAATCACGGAAAAAAATAAATCCTCATTCACGCTTCACGCATAGCAAAAATGCCCATTCACGCGTCACGAAAAAAGTATTGGGGACCCTCAACCCACAGGTCCACGCCTCCTCTAGGCTACAAACATGACAGATATTCTGACCCACAGGTCCACTGGCTCACAAATCTCGTTTTCCAGAGCCCACGTGTCTTTTCGTCAGCGCCAAGACACGGGGCTCTGGAATAATCAACATATAGTCCCTATCCCAAATGTTGCTTCCTTTATATTATTCTTTTGTTCGTATTTAAATTAGCCTCACTAACCTCGTTTTTGAGTCAAAAATTGTGAAGAATTTTTATCCCGAACGAGGTTGGTGAGGCTATTTTGAATAAGAACAGAAGAATAATTAAATGGAGGCCATTTTTTGCATAGGGTCTATTTCGTTCCCAGACCCACGTGTCTTTTGCTTTTAAAATTTGATACTGCTGTGTCACTTGCTTTTTATTGTTGTTCTTTCAAGCTAAATTTTGACTTTCCTAGTTTTACCAGCGTGTATTGGAATGCCTTTGTGGAAACTCATCCACATCGACTTTATCTCTGGACGCCATGTGAACTAAGGCATGCATGCGCTGTGAAACCCGAACTCCTGGAAATTGATTATTCTAGAGCTCCTTGTCTGCGCTGACAAGAGATACGCGGGCGCTGGGAAGGAGATTGCAGGTCCACGGGTCCACAGGTCCTCAGGTCTACAGGTCCACTGGTCCACAGGTCCACAGGTCCACATGTCCACAGGTCACAGTTCAAGGTTACAGCTCACAGTTCCCCGGGAGGGGGGTACTCCCGCGAATTTTAGATAGGGGTGTGTGGCGAAGGTTCTTGAGCCCCTAACCCTATTTAAGGACTAAGAAAGCGAAAATTGCTACCCTTTTTAAGGCCCAAACACGAAAAATGACACCCTATTCAAAGCTATTAAACCTCTCTTTGCAAAATCATTTGTCAATACTTGAAAGGATCATCAAGTTTCAGAAAAAAACACTTGTATAGGCGGGGCATTTCCACACTCACAGTATTTATAGATAATACCAATTTAGCTCCCGTATCTAAGGGCAGGACCATACAAAAGTGATGGGGGGGGGGGGGTGGGGAAAAAAACCAAAAAAAAAATTCATGCAAGGGAAAATGCCAAGAAAAAAATTCGTGCAAAGAAGAAGGTAAAGAAAAAAAATTCATGCAGAAGGAACGTCCAGGTCCGATTGCTATGGCGTGACGTCATTTATCTGTTAGGTTGCTGTCATCGCAATAATTTTGCGGTTCTATTGTGGTTTGCGATAATTGCTTTCAATAAAAGAAACTGTGTACTATAAGTAACCTGGTAATTTTCAGATATGATCTGGCCGAATAATTTATTTTTCTATAATAAATTTTCACAACGCGGGAATATTGTTCGCTTACACATAATAGAGACTTCGACTTCGAATGAACCCGTCATCGGTCACTGAAAACGAGCACAAAACGAGATTTGCCTCCCGAATTAGAAGATATGGTGTTTCTCCTGACGCATTTGTGCGAAATTGATTCAGTTTTTAAGTCGAATTTTCCTCGCGGAGTTAAAGAAGGCGCGCTGGTTTTCTTTTCGCGGGAAGAACAACAAAGAAGCTGCCCCTGGATATACGTTTGGATTTGTTGTTGCTGAAACCATTAAACAGTTGTTGAAAACCAAACAACACCGACAACCGCGATTGGCTTGTACATGAATTTAATCACCTGCGAACGACAGAGAGAACCAGAAAGTGTCTTCAGCTAGCGCTAGCGGTGACCAACCTCGTAGAGCATCAAGACAACAAGACGAAGGTACCAAGTTATATCATTAGATTAATCTGTTATTTATATCATAACTTACACGGATTGTCATGCTTTTAGATAGTATGGGGACTAGATAGGTACTAAAAATCACTGTTTTCATTTGCGAGTTAAGCCCCGGCCAAAGGATCGCAACATGCCAACGCAACATATCGCAACATTGTTGGGCGCAACATGTTGCGTGCGTTTGGGGCACCGTGTTGCGATGTGTTGCAACATGTTGGGTGTTGTTGGCTCAAATTTGAAAACGGTCAAATTTGAGCCAACAACACCCAACATATCGCAACACGGTGGCCAAACGCACGCAACATGTTGCGCCCAACAATGTTGCGAAATGTTGCGTTAGCATGTTGCAATCGTTTGGCCGGGGCTTTAGACCCTATACTGAGTCCATCGTACACTAGTTTTCTAAAAGACAGTTATTTCGGATACATAGAAAATCCGTATAGGTACATATTATAAATACTCTCTGGTTTACCCACGCAAACGTCCACGTAGTATTTTGACGTTGCCGAGGGTTAGAGGATATTTTCTGGTTCACCCAGGCTGAAGTCCATGCAACACAGTTGCTGATGAGTGCTTTGAGATATGTAACAAAATCGTTTTTTTAAAAGTTATTTTTCCGACGTGCGTGACGTACATTATAGGAACATGTTATATATCCTTTCAGGCTCACCCAGGCTAGGCTGAAGTCCACGAGTAATTCGAGATATGTAACAAAATCGTGATAGTGATTTTTCCGCCGTGCGTGACATTATAGGAGCATGTTACATATTTTCTGGTTGACCCATGCAATACAGTTGCTGAGTGCTTTGGGATATGTAACAAAATCGTCAAAGCTTTTTTCCGTCGTGCGTGGCATTATAGGAACATGCTGTGGTGGGTTCTGGTTCACCCAGTCTCAGTGAAGGCCATGCAGTACAGTTGTTGAGTGCTTCTGGATATGTAACAAACTCGTGATAGTGTTCCCGTCGTGTAGTTTCCAGAATCGCTTCGCATCACTTGAAAACAATAAGATTATGAGCTCGTGATTTCTATCACGCATAGTAATCGTGAGCGTAACTTCTGGAGAGGTTTTTGAAAATCTCGTTGCAATATTTTTGAGAATTTCTGACTGCATAACATAAAGTGATTTTCAAAGTGTCTGGACACATGAAGGCGTTTTGTGGAACACAAATGATCACTGCCAGGGATATGATTACACTGGAATGTTACACTGGTATCCCATGGAGATGTAGACATCTCCACGGGATCCAAGGTCCGTTTTTGGTTGCTAAGAACGTCTGGCTCGTTATGCTACAACATACACAGTATACTGTATTATAATGGAAATAATAAAATAAAATTTGTAATAAATTAATATTAGAATTTGGTATCTTTGTAAATATTAAATTCGTTATGCTCAGAATGAAAATTAGAGGATGAGTCTTATCTCCTTGAACAGGAGCCTGTGCCTTGAATAAGAATTCTATAATACAATAAAAAAGTGCATTCACACGTACTAGTAAGTATTAAAACTTTAAAACTGTCAACCACATAAACAGCAACATTAACACGGCCATCGGTACTTTTAACAAAACTTAAGAACCACAAAGTATGGTTTTTCATTGGCAGCGCGTCTACCTGCAACATACGCAGTGTACCCTGTGTATTCCATAAACAATTTCGATATTTAACTTTTCAACATATAAAATTTATAGTAAAAAATATAAATATTATAATTTGGTATCTTTGTATGCTATAAAATTATTTCTGCCCACAATAAAATTAGAGTATTGGTCTTAACGCCTTGAATAATGATTCTATAATAAAATGAAAAAGTGCATTTACATGTAGTGGTAGCGTTAAAACTTTAACTCTTACCAACATAAACCATGTAGTCAACAATATAAACAGCAACACTGCCACTGGTACTTTTAACAAACATTAAGAACCACAAAGTGTGGTTTTCATTGGCAGGCAGACTATCTTCGCTCAAGGACATACTCGTCCTTGCAAAACTGTTAAGGTTTACGTGTCGCTATCGTAAAACCACATAGGAGAGTCTGTGTTGGCCTGGCTATTAACTTTTCAAAAAGGTAAATCGCTCAAAGACACTCGCCAGAACAAAACTTTCGAGGCTTACGTGCCGTTACCGTAAAACCACATAGGAGAGTTTGTGTTCGCCTGTCTATTACCTTTCAAAAAGGTAAATCGCTCAAAGACAAACTCGCCAGAACAAAACTTTAGAGGCTTACGTGCCATTACCGTAAAACCACATAGGGGAGTTTGTGTTGGCCTGTCTATGACCTTTTCAAAAAGCAATATTTGTCTGAAAAAAAAATTCGCGCAGGGGGTTTCACCTGAAAAAAAATTCCTGCACAAGCCGTGAGCGAAAAAAAAAATTCGTGCAAGCTGAAAATTCCCCTCCCCCCCCCATCACTTTTCTAATGGTCCGTCCCTAAGGACCTCATAAGGAATCAGGAACACAGTAACAAAAGGGTCAAAAAAGATACCCAATTTAAGGACCGAGAACCTCAAAAATTCCGCGGCACGTACCTATATAGCCCATATATGGGAGTACCCCCCCCCCCCCGGGACAGGTCCAAAAGTCCACAGGTCCACATGTCCACTGGTTCACAGGCCTACAGGTACACATGGCCACAGGTCCACTGTACTGGTCCACGGGTCTACAGCTCCACAGCTACACATGCTCTTCTTCCTGCATGCAATTTAGACATTCTGTCCATAACCCACAAATTCATATGCATGCATATCCACTCACTAATGGTGGCTTAATAATTAAGTTGGTGTGTTAATGGTCCTCAGTCTGTAGGCTGCTGACAGTAGTGGCAGATCTAGGGCAGGGCCCGGGGGGCCTGTGCCCCCTTATTTTGGGTAAAAAAAGAGAAAATGACAGGGAGAAAAGCCAGCAGGGCGAACGCAAAAGTGCGGTATATTAAATCCATACTGAATTTTGAGAGAAAAATGGACTAATAGCAGTCCACTCAGTCGGAGAGGGGTGGATTCTAAGCGGGAACCTTTCCTTAGAATTGTAAACCTGAATTGAGTCCTGGGGGGGCGGTACTCCCTATAGTGGCCTATACGGGGAGGCTCCACCCGAAAGGGGTACCTTTTTGAGGCTTTAGTTAAGTTATATAAAAGGGTAGGGATTTCACAAGTTGAGGTATATAAAAGGGTAGGGAAATCGGGGATTTAAGTATTTTTAAAGAAAAAAAAAGAGGGCCTTTAATTACAATAATTCGAATAGATGCCCCTTAAGGACTACATGAAAATGACAACAAGACTTCCTAAATTAGGTGTGCGAAAGGGGTACCTTTCTTCAATAAAAGGTATAAAAAAGGGGTACCTTTTCTGCCAAAATGGTATATAAAAGGGTGAGGGGTTGGACCTCGGGGCGGAGCCTCCCCGTATCAAAATTTGTCAAGTACCCCTTCCGGGGGATTGAGTAGACCGCTAAAAGAGTTTTTATCTCAAAATCCAGCAGGTATTATACCGCCCGTTTGTGTTCACGATGACTAAGCACTCGTCTAAGTGACCCTTAGAGAAGAAACCGGCTACCAGCAGTTTACGGACTCAGGCCTATAAACAAACAAACCGTGTTAATTCAATGATTAGGTCACCATCTTATGCATGTGAACCTGTGGGTGGTGGACAGGATGTCTAAATCGTATGCAGTAAGAAGTGTGGACCTGTGGACCCGTGTGGGCCTTTAGCTATGGGTTGTGAACAGAATATCTGTCAAGTCTGAGGAGCCAAGAGGAGGTGTGGACCTCTGTGGACCTGTAGATTTTCTACTTGCACAAATCCCGCATAATACACCACTTTTACCCCCCAAAATTTTGCATAATCATGGTTTGCAATTTCTCCTGGGACATGGAGATGTCCCAAGAAAATCTAAAACAATGCATATGCAGATTTTTTGGGGGGTAAAAGCAAAGAGGTGTATTTTGGGATTTGTGCAAGTAGAGAATTGTGGATTGTGGGCTGTGGACATAATATCTATCATGTATGTAGCAGGAAGTGTGGTCTTGTGGACCTGTAGGTTGTGGGTAGACCGTAGTGGACGGAATATCTGTCATGTATGTATCAGGAGGTGTGGACTTGTGGACCTGTGGGTAGCGGACAGGATAACTGTCATGTATGTAGCAGGAGGTGTGGACCTGTGGGTTGTGTCAGACGTTGTATGTAGCTAGTAAGAAGTGTGGACCTGTAGGTCGTGGAGAGACTGCTATCCTGTATGTAGCAAGAAGTATAGACCTGTGGTAGGAGGCGTGGATTCACGTAAATGATGTAGTTTTAAACAGGATCAATATATTGATTAATAGATTGATTGCATTTCCAGCGACGTAAATTATGTAGTTAAACATGATTAATGTGTTTCCAGCGTAATGACGTATATTGTGTTATGGTACCTACAGAAACAAAAAAGATAAATTTATGGGGGAAGGGTCTGAAAATGTGTGCTATTTGGCTCTAAACTTTTGAATGGACTTAGAAGATGCTTATTCCAGTCTTAACCGAAGCTTTATTTTAAGTTTTCGAATCCTCCGATCGTA
>JAHPZR010054818.1:10000-15709 GCA_019787425.1 Platygyra sinensis | reverse complement strand
TAACGAACATAATCGTATCTATAACAAAATTCTCGATCGTGACTGGTTTACCGCGCGCCTATTTGTCACGTAATCGGCGCGCGATCACGTGGGTGTCCAATTACAGGTGTCCGATTCGAACTTTTTGTAATCGGACACCTGTAATTGGATACCCACGTGATTTTCACGTCAATTACGCGCGCTTTAATGGCTTCCTTAGCAATGTTTTCCACAGTTTTCAAAACTTAGGAAACGCGCTACAGACGTTTCTGCTCAAGAGAAGTTCTCAAAAGACATTTTACTTCCGAAATTTGTTATAGATACGATTAATTAGTAATTGGACCTCGTGTCGTACAATTCAGGGAGTCATCGTGTTCGTAATTTCAAATCGGCCTCGCGCTTCGCGCTCGTCCGATATTGAAATTACTCGCTCGATTACTCCCGAATTGTACTCCACTCGGTCCAATTACTATTACTAATGATCAAGATTAAACATAATAAACCTACAAACGAACAGATCATGGTAAAAAAAAGTCAGTTATTTTTGGCATTGTTCAGACAGTTGATAGCATTTGATGTTTTTAGAAAAAAGCTTACTCATTCAGATCTTTTCGGTATTGAGGAATAGTTTTCCAAAGATCAATGGCTTCAAATGAGTTCATCTGCTTGCCAGTATTCGTTTTAAGAGTTTTAACGTAAGGCTTGCGTTCAAAATAGTCCAGTGTAAACGCTATTAATTAAGGAAAATTTTCACCCAATTTAACAGTCAACTTAACTTCAGTTTAGTAATCAGATATTTTCCTATTACACATGAATTCCAGCTCATGTATTACTGCGCCTTTTAACAACATGCAGAATCTAAAATTCAAAGCTCGACCTACAAAGTCGTTTTCCGCAACGGTCAATCAAATGTTCGGCGGCGCAGTTGTCCGTTTCAGTAACAGTCGACGCCATTTTCGCGACACTTAAGAAAGCTTTTAACTATCATCAAATTTTTCTCTACTTAATTAAAGAAAAAGGAAAACAAGTAACTAACCACCCAGTATATATATATCGAACCTGGAACTTCTGTTTCCCAACATCCCTCTTACACCACTACGCTACCAGGGTGATCTGCCAAATTTCCGCAAAATTTAATTATAAAACGTGACTTTCTTAAATATTAATGGTAGAGCTGCCCCAACCAACAAATAAAAAGCTAACCGCAAGCATACCAGTGTCTATTTGAACAATTTAGCATTTAATGACTGCGTTTTACTCCATCAACAAATTATGACCAGTTTCTACCATGTCCCGGCCTAAACTAAAGCAGATATAACAACATCCATTCTGACAGGTTTGGTTACCAATTATGACATCGACCGTTAAAATGGCATCGACCGTTTATGAAACGGAAATTGGCTTCGGCGGCTCCTCCCAGTTTCCAACAACTGCCGTGCTCTGTCAACCTCGTTCCCAGGGTCTTTTTCCAGGGAAAAGGCCCTAGGAACGAGGTTGGTTTTCTGTTTCGTTGTCTGAACTGTGCTCAACGATTTCATTACCACACGTTCGGAAGTATAGTCGGAGCCTGGAAGGAGCCGCCGAACATTCGAAAAACGATTTTGTTGGCTGAGCTTTGAATTGTAGCGTCCGCATGATATTGAAAGGCGCAGTGATACATTGAATAGAAATATGACTTTCGTGCATTGCTGTTACAGTACTTACAGTGACGTCAGGTGCTTTTGTGACGCCGTAATTACTTCCATCCTGTTTAGCAATATCTTGGAGGATTTGCAAGTTTTTTAGCATGCCATATGTCATTATTACCACCGCATTGTTCAGCTCGGCGTTCTTGGTTTTTATCGTCTGCATGATATCACTTGCTGCGTCGTTGGTTCACCATCTGTTAGAAAAATAATCACTTTTTTCCTCGAAAGACCTTTTCCAGGAGATGAGCCCTTTAGTAAGTCGAAAGGCCAGAGTAAATGCTTTGGTGTAATCCGTACCTCCTGTTTAAAAGAAAATAACGAGACGGGACTGTTATTATTGGTCGTCACAGTACAGTTAGGATACTGATAAGAATAGCCAAAACAAATATTTCGATAGCGATTTTTCTTGCCGGTGTTTTAATGTATCAAAAGTGTCAAATTTCACTTCTTATTTTCTTATAAAACAGTGCACTTTTGTACCAATTTTAGCAAATTTATGAGCTCAGAATCAGAAAATGTCGGAGAAATCTGTTTTTAGCAAAGCTTCAAGTCCTGAAATGACGTTACAATCTTTCCCAGTCCGCTGTTTTTGGTCTCGCGGTTTTGTACCCCACCGGAAGTGAAATTTGACACTTTTGATACATTAAAACACTGGCAAGGAAAATCGCTATCGAAAAATTTGTTTTGCTTTTCTTATCAGTAGATTGTGGAAATTTTATCGAGCAAATAAAAAAAACATCTGTCATATACACTTTAAGGACGTTCGCGCGAAATTTTTTCTAACATTGATTTTTCTCTGAAAATTTTACCATTGAAAGATGATGAGTTAGTGATGTCAGAAATGTAAAAAAATTGGGGGGTCACCGACTTCGGTTTGGAGAGAACATGCCCGGAAGAACACCTAAATCTGAGTAAATCGGGCCTCGTTAGAGAAGAAGACCACAGTGGCTGCAAGTCCCAAAATATTGCAATTATAGCTTTGAAGAGAAGTGTTATCAGCCAAATATGGTATAAATGGACCTATTAAGCGAATTTAGTCAACTGGTGAGGTTCCTCAAAGAACAAGTTCGCATTCAGCGACCGTAGTTTCACGCGCCTTGCAGCCGTAAGATGGCAGGATTCCATGTCCCGTGGACAGAAATCTTGAAATTTTTTCAACTTCCCACATTGATTTTTTGTTAATTTTTGGACAATGTAGAGATAATTGTAAATTAAATCTGTTTCTGTAAAGAAAAGTAGGGGTCACCGAACGTCCAAGATCGTTAAATCCAATCAAAGCTCTAGCAATGGCCATCTGCCCTATCATTGTTCATTTTAGTACTTAGCGCGCGCGCTCGATGCTTGACGTGGCATTCGAATTTGCATGCGCAGTAAGGATGCGCAGAAACAATTAGCGCGAACGTCCTTAAGCAATACGAGATGCGCGAAATAGAAATCTAAAGAAATCGACCATCAAGATATCTACAAACAGAACAAGAGATTAAAACATTGGATACATCGAATGTTATAACAGAATACGTTTCTCTTGATTTCACGAAAAACGAAATTCCGGTTATTCACTTGAACCTGTTGTTGCGAGCGAATAGTTAACTATAATAATCATGTACCTCTTGCAAAAAGTGTATCTACGAAATCCTTTAAGTATTTTATGTTAATCGGTGTGGCATCCGCCAAACGTTTGCTGTGACAGTCTCTCCCATCATTGTTGTATCCAGTTGGAGTTTCGGCCTTGCTGCTGAAATTCAGCAATCCAATCTGTTGAAAACAATGAATCAGATTTGAAATAACTCAGCCATACAATTTATCAGTCAGTCAGTCAGTCAGTCTGTCAGTCATGCAGTCATGCAGTCGGTCAGTCTGTCAGTCCGTCAGTCGGTCAATCAATTAATCAATCAGGCCGGCAGACAGGCAAGCAAGCAGTCAGTCAGTCAGTCAGTTAGTCAATCAGTCAGTCAGTCAGTCAGTCAGTCAGTCGGTCAGTCAGTCAGTCAGTCAGTCAGTCAAGCCAAAAAAACAAGTAAACACAAACGTTAAAATTCTGTTTAAAGCATCAGTCGTGGATTTTACTTACTCGATCCCTTGGATTCATTGTACTTAAAACTGTTTTAGCAGCAGCCTTAGCCACGACAATCCGGTCTCCATGCATTGATCCACTTGTGTCAATGACAAGAACAACGTCTTTTGGTTCGGGTGTGGCCGTTTCTACATAAAATGGTCTGAAACGAGGATCATAAGATCTGCAATCTGCTGTATCCTCAAACGCTGGGAAATTCGAAAGCATACCTTCCTCAGATGCAAAGTATTGCCACTTGATAACAGGATTTTGCTGCATAATATCTTTCATCTCGCTCAAGACAGAATCAGCTACATACTGTCGAGACGAAGGAGCGCTCTCTGAAACCTTAACGCATAAACTTGCAAAGTCAACTTTGTGACGAAATCTTGAATCGTACTCGAGACGTTTCAGCGAGTGTGCTATTTGGCAGCATTCTGTTGGGGTCGTAGATGGAGATGTTGTCCAAGAAGATTCCACGGCTCTTTTAAGTCTTTGTACAACAAGAAACCTCTCCTTGAACTTGTTTGAAACACTTGCTGCTAGATTAGGTATGAGTGCACTGCCGTCCACAACAGTCTCTGTAAACTGCAACTTGTCAAAGTGCTCCTGAAATGGAATATCAAAAGTTGTTTCTGCTTAAATTTCAAGAAAGAGAAAAAAGTGCACGTTAATAATAACATTCAGTCCTTTACTGGATCATATAATGCATGTATAGAATTTCGATAACCTGGTTGCATGGGTAGTCCAGAAAAACTGACATCAGTATAGCCTGAAGTTAATTGGGGACTTAAAACAAAATTAACAGAGGAAACTCAGATACTTTAAATGGACTGACAATCTGATAGCTGGAAGTTGCACAGACCAGTCAGCGGAACCGTTGCCACCTTCCCGTCATTGTAGGAATGAACAAGCTTTGGTTCCAAGCTTTTATATACAAAGCTCGGAGAGTCATTGTATTGTTTTATGCCTTGCATTTGCTGCCCAGGGAGAGGTACTTCCTTACATGTGTTATATAGGTACGTGCGACACCAAAAGGGTATAGTTTTTTAGCAGTTTTTAGCCTACGATGCTCCCGCGTCCTGTCCTTCAACGCTTCGCGCGCTCGTCCTTCCTCTTTCCCTCTTCTTCGAACGCCTACCACGCACGCACGCAGACTAACGCTTTTGGTCAGAAATAAGGTATCGATTTCGGCCATTTTGATCTTAAATAGTGTATGGTTTTTACATCCTTTTATCGTTATCGATAAGACCATCAACAAAAGCCTTCACAATGCTTTTAACGTGCATCGATCTGAACCGTAGCGAACTAATTATAAGGCAGGTCTGAAACAGTATATTGCAAGACTCAGGTCTTTAATGGGTATGGAATTTTTGATTAGGGTATAAAACGGGCCAACACCCTACACCCCTCCCCAACTGATTTTTTTGGGGAGCACTCCTCTGGAACTTGCTGTAGCTTAGTTTCTGATCGTTTTACGACGTTCTCAAAAGTTTTCAGAGGCTCCCCGTGTTAGATGGTAGCTTCAAAAATTTCGTGATTTTATCTTGTAAATAAACAGCAGGTTAATCACGTTAATTGCAAGATGGACCAAGGGCTGAAGCATGGTAGTTTCAAAATTGAATGATCGTGCAGTTTCTCATACATGTACAATACTCTCAACCACATTCAAATGGAAAAAACCTGGAATACATAGGATCCGATGGATCCAGCATGAGTGAAATTTTTCTAAGTTTCTCACCAATAGAACATGGACTTTTCGTGTCAATTTGACTTGACTTTTCTTTTTTTTAAAAACTAATTCGTTACCTGCAAAGCTGAGACACCAAGTCCGTCTGTTGCCAGTTTAGAGAGCGTTTCACTGAATAATCGTGTTTCAAGCAGATCCGCTGAAAGGCTCGGAAATAGTATTAAAATCACGAGATATCTTCTGCTGTGGTGTATAAACAATGGAACGATAGCCATCGTCTTGAGACGAGGAAAAGTCGA
>JAHPZR010054818.1:0-7500 GCA_019787425.1 Platygyra sinensis | reverse complement strand
AGTAATGTAGTAATGTAGTAATGTAACAATGTAGTAATGTAATAAATGAGTGATGGTGAAATTGCAGCTCGGTATATATATATATGAAAGTAATGTAACACGTAACACTCATGGAGAGCCAGGTACCTGGCTCCCCATGAGTTCTCGTAGCTCAGTGGACTCGGGATAGAGCGTCCGCCCGGTGTTCGGAAGGTCATGGGTTCAAATCCTATCGGGACTCAGATTTTTTTCTAGCTCCCACGCTCGTGTTACATTACTTTCATATATATATTTACCGAACTGCAATTTCACCATCACTCATTTATCACTATTAATATTTATCACATATTCATTGCTGAATCCTGCAGGAGGCAGGAGACGCATGTCATATAAGAACGCAGTTAAATAACCTGGCTCTCCATGAGTTCTCGTAGCTCAGTGGATAGAGCGTCCGCCCGGTGTTCGGAAGGTCATGGGACTCAGATTTTTTCTAGGTCCCACGCTCGTGTTACATTACTTTCATATAAATGTAGTAATGTAGTAATGTAGCGATAAAAATTGAAAAAAAAAACTATTTGTGATTTTGTTGGAGAATACTGTTTAGGGGAGGCAAACATTTCTCCAAATCTATCCTTATCGTAGACTGAGACCTCCAATGAGTCTCCAATCGATAAGTTCTCTCAAAAGATAATCTATTCTTATTACTTGAACTCACATTTAGTACAAACATAAAGAATTGTTTGATTTAAGAAAGATATATGAAATTAATCTGGCACACTGTATCCTCATAACCCATTACAGAGATGAACATTGAATAATGAGTATCGTGGGTATCAAACGTGGAATGGAATGTCTAGACAAAATGGAAAGTGTGTGGACGGAAATAAACGAGGGATTCGAACGAGGCTTGTTGTGAATGAGCGAAGACGTTTGCCTGAAGAATATTAGGCTTTAATCACCAAAACTCTTACTTACACAAAACATGGCGGCCAACTGCAGCCATGAGGATTGTAGGCTCATATGTATAATAAAGTCAAATCACACTACATGTCCAACACAACGAACTATAATGTGACGCGATACGTCACACAATACCCGCAAAACTCATAGGCAATGTCATTTACATGCACACCACAAGGCTGCAGCCTGAAATGTACATAGGGAACATAAACGTTTCGCATAAATCTAGGAAAATGACCAGGATTTCAGTATAGTTCATCAAGTGGTTGTATTTCCAGCTCACAAAATGTAATTTGGGGGCCTAACAAGCTTAACAAAGCTAAAAATATCATTTGTTTACAATAGCCATTCCCTTTTATTAAGCATTTTTCACACATTAAGAATTAACTATGTGAAATAAACCAGTCCTGTTTTTAACAGTCTTTTTTAGCAGGATACAACAGTGCAATGGAAATTGTCCATTGCAATGAATGAGCTGGCTCTAAGAGCCCTTTGATTGTTTCTGGGATCCTCCGCGCGCGGAACTTAGAATATATTACATTTGTATGCAAACTAGGAAAAGGAACGAGGAGGGAATAGGAAGACACAGGGAAAAAACCCTTTTTCTCTGCATCCTCGCCTCTCGATTGCATGCTCCAGTAACTTCTAGAGGACTAGGAAAAGAAAAAAAACTGTTCGTAGTCTAATTCGCTGCCATATTTTTCACTACGTGTTTCCAAAATCAGTGCGTTCTTCACATTTTATCGTAATGTTTATTTTTTACATAAGCGATTAACTAGCGCTTTACGTCGCGGTTGAGAAAAAAATGGTTTGTATACAGTATGGTACCGTAGACCTCTTACTCTCAGGAAATCCGCCAACAAAGTGGTTTGAGGGCTCCAGATGACGGGAATATGACGTAGTGTCCAGGAAAGACAAACCCGCTGTGCAACTTGTCAGCAGGCATTATTATGGACTTCGATCAACCAGTTGATCACTAAGAAAGTTTAATTCTTGTGAAAATCAGAAATAATTACGCCAGTTTTAGATGAAACCTTGAATGAAAATTTAATTATGAGTATTTGTAGAGTTGCTTTAGCAAAAGGACACGAAGCTAAATCCGGCGCGAAGGTTTGTATTGTCTCTTAAGTTTGGTATTTCAAATCTCTTCAAACTGATCACGTTGCCGGTAAGTAAATTTGAAGGAAAGTTTGTTCATTTGCTAAAGAAATAATTCTTTATTTATTCTAGGGTTTTGTCCGTGTTCTTTCTCCGTTTGCAGTGACTGCAAACTTCTATCAGAGCAGATCGTGCAGCAGGTAGGTATCTGAGTGATCAATTGCAATGTCCTATTTCCGGACGTATACAAAACATCGACCGGGGTCCATGGACCACCCCATGGACCTGGTCCATGGACCACCCCGTGGACCCGGTCCATGGACCCGGTCCATGGACCACCCCATGGACCACCCCTAATTTTCAACAGGAAATTGCCCCCGTTAATATGAAAATTTACCGGAGGTCAGGGTATGAACAAAAACACAGACTCGTATTTATTGCTTACGTCCTTGAGGGTTTGTCTCATAACAGCGGGTTAGCGGTTTTATGCGGGGTCAGGTACAATTAAGTCTTGCGACTGTAGATAGCTTGCAATACAGGCGTACTTTGTGGGTACGAGCAATAAATACTCACCTGATCTTTGGATCGTTTCAAGGTAACTGCCATAACTTACTGCCATCTTGGATGAGGACGGGTGAAGGGGCTGGACCGAGTTATGTTATCCGGCAACCTACCCCCTCCAAGGTCACGCTTCGTTCAATACGAAAACTGAATATATTCTTGCCCTCCGATTAAATTTACAAGCTGGAATGAAAAGATTGGGGGTAGAAATGTACTAGATCTTCTGTATCTCAAAATGAGTTTGTGGTCTTCCCATTTATGGGGTGCGATCCCAAAGCAACCCGCTATTACGAGACAAACCCTCAAGAATGTAAGCAATAAATACAAGTCTGTGTTTTTGTTCATACCCTGACCTCCGGTAAATTTTCATATTAACAGGGGCGATTTCCTGTTGAAAATTAGGGGTGGTCCATGGGGTGGTCCATGGACCAGGTCCATGGAGTGGTCCATGGACCCCGGTCCATGTTTTGTATACGTCCCTCATTTCCTATTACAATGTCAACACATCGCTATGAAAAGAGGTGAGAATAAACAAGATCATCAATGAGGGTATATTATTGTCCTAGTTATGCAATGCTCTCAGGTGGTACACTGCAGAATATCCCACCAGTTACTTGAATTTTCGAGGTACACACGCAAGCCTAATTCTGTACCGGTCAAATTGAAGCCTGAAAATCCCCCCCCCCCAGGCTACCCCCTGGGCATTTGAATTCTTGAAAAATATTTCTTCAAATCCCCCCCCCCCCCCATTCCTCACCAGGCCAAAAAACTGTTCAAATGCCCTACCCCTGGGAAAATTACTAGATTGCTGTTTTAACATTTTTAGTAGCTTCTGTTAGGCTTCTGAAGATGTGCATGTTAACATGGCTTATTAGATAACACATATTTATATATAATAGATACAAATTGTTCTTAACCCATTGACTCCTGGAACTTTTTGCCAAAAATGCATTTGGACATTGTGGTGGTTTTGAGGCTGGATCTTGGCCAAATTAGCTTTAATCTGGTCGAAAATGCATTTGTAGCACGACAGCTAGTCCTTCTTGCCACTAAAATCACGTTTTACGAACTTTGGGCCCATGCATGCGCAGAAATCAAAATTTTGAGATAGTTTTTGGACGAGAAGGTGGCCTACGTCTTTAGGCTTTTCGATTTTGATGTTTTTTTTCCTTTGCTTTTTCTCCTTTTCTCTTCTTTTCGCTTCAGAGATTGACCTTTTACTGGGCGTGCTTGCAGTTAAAAAACTTCTAAGAAAGAGTCATCGAAGCAGCCAATTTTTACCGTGGAGCAGTTAGGTGTAGTGGCAGTAAATTTTGCTCTGAGTTTTTCACTCATCTTTTTGAGCATTTTTGTGCATATCTCAGGCGCCATTAAGCCGATCACTCTGATCTAGGCATCAATGGAAAGTTCTTTTCCTCCAGCAGAAGTTGAGTATAGATGATGCCAATTTTGGTCAAAAATGATGACGTCAGAAGTGGAAGAAAGGCCAAGGTTCGTCACGGGCGGTTACGGGCGACACAGGCATCAATGGGTTAAACACCTTCAAATATGGAACACAGCTTGTGTAGGCCTTTGGTTTTCAACCAATCCAAATACGGAATCATTGTCTTTGAATTTATCAAAGTTTGTCTCTGCCGTCTCCGCCACTACATGTATTTATCGACCCATGTAGAATCAGTGCAACTCGTAACATGAAATCGAGGCTAATGATCAAATTCCCCATCCCCTATGAGTGGTAATCAAATGCCCTCCCTCCTGGGTAGGAAGAGGTGTCAAATGCCCGGGGTATGCTGATCAAATAGCCAATCGAATATAGCTGTTCCCATGGTTAACATCCCAACCCAAAGCAAAGGCAATTCAAGGTCATGTTCATGAAAAGAATAAATAATCAAATTGTTGTATGTTGTTAGCATGCTTAAATACACACATAAGAGTAAAGGAAAGTTTTCAACTTTTACTTGCTATAAAAGTTAAGAATTTGTAGCCCCCAAAAATCACAAAACACTTTGGCAACAAAACCAACATTAAATTTTAGCGGGCCATACAGGAGAATTCGGCCCGCTAAACTGACCAATCGCAGCAGGTGTACTAACTGAGAGATTTAAAGGAGCTATGCCACGAATAAACAGTTAAACTCATCACAAATAGATGAGCTTGGGAACTGGTGCCTAAAAGGTTAGCGGGGAGCAGAAGCCGTAAGCCAGAGGGGAGGTATCCATGGCAACCCTGGAAGCGGGAACCACCCCCACAAGCAGCCGCTAACTGGCACCGTCACACTGAATAATCAGTGGAAAACAACTTACCTGACCCGTACTTACCTAAAGATCCCCCAACCAAGCGGGAGGGACGGGAAGGGGCGAGAATCTGCAAAGATTCGCTAAAGAGAGCAAATGATCTGCAAAGATCAACAAGCAAAACTGCATAAGAAAGGCAACAAGATCCGAAAAGCCCTGCAAATCTCCAACGGGCCGCCCCGCAGGTCACGTACCATGAAATGTGAAACTGCTGGCTGCATTCCTTCGAGTCTAACTTTGCCTAAATTATATTTAGCCACATTTTGAAAAGTTGAGCCTGAATTTATCAAATTTGTTGTTTGTAATCCGTGTCAATCTTCTTCATCCTTTACCATCCTTGTTCCTTTGTCAATTATGGGTTTGTTCCCTCTTGGTGTTTTTCTGTCTTTGTAAAGTATTATTTTCGTGTTTCCTTCAATTTAAATGTAATTTCGTCCATTGTCAAAATAACTCAGGATACTTTGACGGAGCCCCTTTAATGTCAAATATACAACAGCTTTCTGAATTCTGATTGGCTTTATTTTCCATGGCATGAAATACATAGATAGATAGAAACTTTATTTATGTGTCAAGAAGAAGCTAGCCGAGGGGCAGGCCCTCTACTAATAGGGGACACCTAAAGTTTGATAAAAATGAACAAATGAATTCATACCAAATTCTCAGAACCATTACGGACAATTACATATGGTAATCACCTGAAATAATTATTTTGGTCAAGTTGGTCCTGGTTTACTACTTCAATCAGTCTAATGGCTACTAGATTCTATTGTTTGCATGGGCCCCTTCAGGCTGACCATAGAATAATTTGTAAGTTGGTTTCGACTAAATGTGATTGCTTCCTTTTTCCCTGTAATTTGTTTTCTCCTTTACTTTTATCAGCCTTCTCCCACATACCCAATGGGACATTGCACAGTTTAGCACATGCACTCAAGATTGAAGTCAATACAAGTTGCAGTTAGCATTAGGGTTTCATGCATGCTTGCTGATATTCTCATGCTATTTTCCTAACCATGAAAAAATGCTTCATTGTGATCACAGTTCAAGTTCACAAGATCTTAGACACATTGAGCCCAAGACCACTGTTCACACTTACCATTTTCAAGACAGTCTTCCACGACTGCCAGTTCCAAAACTGGAGGACACATGTCGCAGATATCTTGATGCACAGAAACCACTGTTAACTCCTGAACAGTATGAAGAAACCAAACAACTAGTCGACAAGTTTCAAAAGCGTGACGGTCCAGGTATGTTGAATGATTTTCTGAATGCTTCACAAAAAAAGACAATGTTTTGGCCTACTGAGAAAAACAACATTGTGCTGTTCCAGAAAATGGTTGATACTGCCCCAACTGAAGGGATTGGAATTTCCTGAGGGTGGAGAGATCTGTCTGACCAAAAGTGTGAAACGTAATTGGAATTTTCACAGGGTTTCCGGGGGGATGGGGTCTTGGAAAAAATGCCTTCCATGGGTATTGTATGGGTTTGGATATTTCCTGGAACTATGCAGTTATTAATTAAGTAAATACTCATGCAATTTTAATGTTCCAAGCATAGAAATATCTGCAATTCAAGTTTTTTTTAACATTTGTAATCCATATTTTGTGTCTTGACATTCTTTCCTATTTCTAAACTTGGTTCATCTCAAATGAGATGAGCATATAATTTGCTTAGAGTGAACGTTTGTCAGTTGTGGGGAATAATAGCTACACGTGATGTAACAGGCCTTTCTAAGCTTCCTCCTTTTCTTCCTTTCCCTCGAGAAAAGCTTAGAAAAGCCTGATACTCGGGTTGGACATGATCTTATTTATTTTTTCTATTATTATTTCTCTCAACAGGACTTAATGCTGAGCTTTTACAGAAAAACAAGAATAACAAGCACACTAGTTACATAGCAGGTATTTAACACTGTCCTTGTTGCTTTAAGACATAAAATCCTTGCACATCACATAACAACTAGACAACATGGTAATAGCAACAAACTTTAGTCTTTAGGTGTGGGAATATGTATCCCCCCCTTTGAGGTGCTTATTGTCACTAAGTCCTTGACTTACTTGACTCATTAAACTCTTTTACCCCTTTTGTCTTTAAAAACCCTGTTAACTCTGACTTAAAGACCTACGTTCCAGAGCATTTTCTATCTCAGCTCCAGAACGTTGGAACAAACTACCTGATGATATACATTCATGCACCAATCTAAGTCTTTTAAAACATAAACAATATCTATAGATAATAACACTAGTGAAATACCAAGTGAGCTTCGTGCAAAAACTTCATATCTTCACACATGAAAATAACGTGTTATTTTCACACATGAAGAGATCACAATAAGAGAGATTGCAATATTATATTATATTAAAGGCAAGGTTTTCTTGTTAATGTTGGCATTTGTCAGGTCCATGGTATGACATGTACTTATCAGCAAGGGATTCAATAGTTCTGAACTACAATCCATTTTTGATGTTTAAAGATGATCCAGCTGCAGAAAATAATGACCAGGTACTTTCAAGAGTCAATCTGTTATTAGTATTTTTAGCATGACTTTCATGTGTTATTTTTCCATTTGTTTGTCTATGTACGCATAAAGTCACTACTTAATTGAAATATGTGC
>JAHPZR010054817.1:10000-35303 GCA_019787425.1 Platygyra sinensis | reverse complement strand
GTATTTCGCCGAAATTCGCGGCTTTTCTGGCTTTTCGACGAAAAAATATCGAATTTTCGATGGAAGCGAATTTTCAACGAAAAGTCACGATAATTCGTGATGCCTATTGTTTCCAATTACGTGAATTTTCGAACGACAATTCGCTCAGAACGAAAATATACTTCGAATTTTCGAGTGACAATTCGCAGTGTTCGATCAATGACTTAGAACATTTGAGCGAAATTTCACTCTTTGTTTGCTCTGCTCAAACAGTCCCACGCATTTTCTGGACGATAATTTGCCCAGTTCGAATTTGCCGCGACGATTCTATTCTGATGTCACTTCACAGTGTAAGCTTTACGACAAACTCGTGTCCGTTTATACAACAGGTTTATACGAGACTCACCTGTATTACTTCAAAGGTTCCTTATACTGTTTACTTCACGTTGAAAGCATCGCAGCTCTTACACCGTTGTTCTTTGGTGGTTTCTTGGCTCACGTTTGTTGAACACAAGGGCCACTCGCAGACACGGCCATGTTTGCGTAACCCAGACTCCGCGCGAACTGGTAACGCCACAGCTCAAGTTACTGTGGGCTCGCAAACAATTTGCCAACATGGCGTACATGTCACATGGCGAGCCCCAAACGTTTAAATCATGAGACAGAATGAAGGAATTTTTCTGAATTCAAGAGTTTTCAAACTGAAATGGAATTTATGTGGATTCATGAGCTTTTAAACAAAGCAACAATTATGTTTGCAAAGTAAGGCGTTCAAAGAATATTTTCTGCATACGAACTCTGGAAACGCATCTTGTTGGTATCTGTTTTGAACGTGAATATTTAGTCAAAGTCAAAACAAAGTAAATTTGTTCACTTAGATACAAAACTACAGTGGGCCGGCTTCAGTATTCTTTTGTCGCGAACGCCTCACTTTCCTCTACATGACATAGTTACCGACGCAACATCTATACCGCAGGCCAAACAACTGTGGGCTCGTAACTTTTCCAACTTTGTCAACATGTTTACATGCCACATGGCTGGGGTTAAACGTGATGTTTGCATGGCACATGGCTGGGCTTAAAATGAGGTTGATGCTTACGGTCGATATGGAAGCAGAAAATGCTTGAAATAAGCTTATTGCTTTTAAAAACGGCAAGGATTCAGTTTACAAGGTAAGACGTCCGAAGCCAGTTTTGTACGATTCTCTGGAGCCGATCGAGACATGCACTGCTTGGCTTAAAAACACGCGAAAGATATTTGACATGTAATGTTTCATAACATAACATTTGCCTACAAAAGTTCAATCTCATTTCTATGTTGTTTGTTTTGGGAAAGTGCGCTTCTGTAAACATAGTCACGTCAACACACTTGACCTACATTTGCGAAATGGCACCCAGTTTTGCTGATCGATAAGCGGGCTTGAAAATCAAAGTTGCTTAAACAAGGTTTTACGAGGCTGTGTTTTAAGGAATTACTTGTAAGACAGTTACTTATTTTCATTGTGCAAGGCATTTGCTTTTTTTTCATTGGAAATAGCCGATTAAATTGTCGGATCATTGAATCTATTTTCGATATGAGTTTAGTTTATTTACATACATGTACGCTTGTTCAGTCGTTCATGTCACGCGAATCTGCTGCTTCGAATTTCGCTATCTCGAATCTTCGTTGGGTTACCTCGAAAATTCGCTACTTCGAACTTCGCTATCTCGAATTTTCGAGAAAGATCGTGAATTTTTCGCTTCGAACCCTACGAAAAACGTTTCGAAAATTCGACGACTTTTCATGGAAAATTCGCGAGAACAAAGGACGTCTTTCGACGAATTTCGTTTGCATAACTTTTGCACAATACTGTAAACAATTTTAAGCCTCCAGGCGTTCCGTGCGTCTTCTTGTGATGGGCCTGGGTTCTAGTTCTAGTGGTGTCCAGTTTTTCTCGTCCGATTTAATGCCTGGTTACTAAGCTTCGGACAAACACAACAACGAAAACCTTCGAAAACCATGGAAAAATTGCGCTGAACGAAGAAATATGTGTCCACGAATGGCAGCAAAAGGTCAAACGGGTCGTAAAGGACTAAAATTATCGGTAAGACGTTAACGTGTGTTTTATATGTTGGAAAAAGCCATGAGAGCAACGTTATTAAATTGTAGAAATTTCCGCATAATCTGGCGTCTTTTCCGCATAATCGTCACTTTCTTCCGCATAATATTGCCGAAAATTTCCGCATAATTTTCAGTTTTTCTCCGCACCCTATCAGATGGCCTGTTTATAGAAAAATTATCCCAAAGGTGTTAGAGCCACTTCAAATTCATGCAAAAGTAAAATTCACTCTGAAAGCAAACAGTGTAACAAACAATGCATTATTACCAAATTTCAATAATTGAAAATACATCTATGGTCCAGTACATCAATCAATTAATATATCATGTACCTACCCTCATAAAATTAAAGGATTCTTCCAATTCTTCAACTGGATATAACTGAAAATAAATGTGAATCAAAAATTTATGAATAATAAAAAATACTGAAAGTTTTAAACAAACAGCAATTTTTGCTGGATCCATTTATGCATCTAACATAAATTGAGCTTGGTGGAAATGAGCAAGTTACTGCTAAAAGTTAACTGTACAAACCTTAATTCTTAAATACTTCATTCCATAAATAATATTCACAAAGGATGAAGGGTTGTTCTGGTGCTCTTTGAACTCGGCCACAAATCTTTTCCGTACGGGTAGAAAGCAAGCCTGGGCTAGGACACTAATGACTTCAGCATACAGGACAGCAATAATTTCCCCACTGGCAGAACTGGGGGCAGCAGCATAACTGTCTCTCAGTTTAAAATGCCTGAATGCCAGTGAGAGAATGTACTGAATATACTCATCGTCCACTGGATGAACAGGCAACTGAAAAAATTAAAAAATATGTATGCATGTAGTAGTTGTTACAAGTTTAATTTAATTTACAAAACCATCAGATACATACAAACAAACATACATAAACTTAGTTTAGTCAAAAATTTAGAGAATTATATACCATGCAATAAAATTTTCAATAATTTTGACAGAGGCAAAGTTCTTCGAAATTTGTAGTTGTAACATGACTAGTCCGCCTGGCTTTGATTATCTGTAGATCTACTTTTAGGGCCTGTCACCCAGTAAAAAGTAACAGAATCATACACTGTATATGTAGGTCACAAATAATTTGCCAATAACTGGAGGGTTGTCCAATATACGTGATCCGTAATGGATTGCCAAACTGATGGCAGTTCATAATGGATTGCGAGGACCCGTTACCATTTATTTGTCAGATTGCGATCTAGCATTGTACTCCACACTTAAACAAATGTTTGTGGCATCATTATTTTAGAACGAGGAAATTATTGTTACACTCCTTTCCCCTCATTACCCGTCTTGTTTGTGGGTCTTCGTGACCCATCACAAACCGTCACCCCTTCTGACGACCCATTACAGATCAAGTGTACTGCACATGAATGAATAACTGTGACTCATAGAGATGAAGGTCTGTCTAACTCACCTGTTTTAGGACTTCAATAAGAACTAAACAAAACAGAAAGTCCACAGCAAGCTGCAAAACAAAAGGAAACAATTACCTTGTATACGTTCAACCCAAATCAGTACATGCACAAACACCTAGTTAAAAGTACAAAATGTAACAAGGGATGTTCCATGTGCATCACAGTGAAATGGTGATAACAGCACTTACATCTCGTCTTTCTGTGAGGTGGTCTTTGTTAGTGTAGAATTTACTCTGGAGCTTTGGTGATTCACTGCCACTGATAGTAAGACACCAGATATATTAAAAATCAATGTACATGTGGGTGTAAAGTCTAGGGAATGTTCCATATACAGGGCATCTGACAGGATGCGGTGGTGCAGATCCGCATAATTCGCCCACTTCCGCATCCTCCGCATCCTTGAGGCATTTTTCTGCATAAAACTAGAAAATTGCTACATATAAGCGAGAAAGCAACTGATTACCATCATCAGAAGCAAAAATATCGAAGAGATTGATCATTTTGAAGAAGTTATTCACCCAAAACAGTGACGAAAATACGTCTTTTCATTCGTAAACAATTTTAAGCCTCCAGGCGTTCCGTGCGTCTTCTTGTGATGGGCCTGGTTCTAGTTCTAGTGGTGTCCAGTTTTTCTCGTCCGATTTAATGCCTGGTTACTAAGCTTCGGACAAACACAACAACGAAAACCTTCGAAAACCATGGAAAAATTGCGCTGAACGAAGAAATACGTGTCCACAAATGGCAGCAAAAGGTCGTAAAGGATTAAAATTATCAGTAAGACGTTAATGTGTGTTTTATATGTTGGAAAAAGCCATGGGAGCAACTTTATTAAATTGTAGAAATTTCCGCATAATCTGGCGTCTTTTCAGCATAATCGTCACTTTCTTCCGCATAATATTGCCGAAAATTTCCGCATAATTTTCAGTTTTTTTCCGCACCCTATCAGATGGCCTGCATATACTATATTGAGCAGTTACATGTAATGAGTTGTTATATTTGTCTGTCTCCATACTGGTAGAGAAGCTCTCCCAGAAATCTGTGAGGTGTACATTTTGTACAGCCAACCACAATGGTACACATCATACAGTATATCTCAGCAGAATATCATCATCAGCAGGGTTGTCGCTAAGCACCACCTCCCAGTGAAATTTGCTGCCCGAGGAATAGGCGATCACCAGCTCGATTTTGGCGGGTAATCAATCAGTAAAGGACAACAAATGGTTTTTAGGCTGTGCACATAAAATCATTCAATATCTGAGCCACATAGAGCCATCTAAATAAAAAGTTTGGAATAAATTCCCGACTACCTTGAGTATCAGCGCCACTATAACAAGTAAAGAAATTAAAATCAAATCTTGTTTTGAGCACTTGTTTAGCACAATCTCTTTTTTTCCATGTACTGTGTCCGCCATCTTGTAAACACCAAGCTTGGTAGTCCCTGCTTACAAGATGTTGTGAAAGGTTGTGGACAGAAATTTTGCTGCAGGTCTCAGGCAAAAAATGATGACTGGCTTAATGACAATCACAGCCTGGACACTATTTTCTTAGCCACAACCCTGCATCAGTATGGTAATTTTGGGCATTGAATATTCAAATAACATTCTCAAGTAGGATGAAATGAAGCCATGAAGGTACATGTACCAAACTAAGCCAGCAAAAACTCCCCCTCTACCCATACTTCATGATCTCCACCAGCTACTCTGCTAGTTGTTTGCCCAATATTTGCTGCCTACTCCAAGAACAAAGCATCTTATTCAAAATTTTGTGACATTATGATGAAGGTACATGTAGCCTATATTGGAAGCATTCAAAGAGGAGGGAGAGAGGGAAACTAGAAGCCCAAAGCATGATCTGAGAGAGAGAAGGCATCTCTGATCATGCTACAGGCTTCTATGATGAAGGAACAATATATTATGCAATGATGAACGTACAACATCAAACGCAGACTGCTGATTTATTACAGTGCATGTACTGTAAGAGTGGCCATACCCTTTAGGTCGCGTGATTGAGATCTTGCTTTTATGTCCATCTGTTTCTGACTCGCCTGTCTTGTTTTGCTATTGAAAAAAAAAATAAATTTCAAAAGATTCCTATTTAGTGTCAAGTTGAGACCAAAACTATTAACTATTCTACCAGATAGCTATCAGACTTGAACACAAAAAAGGTCATTTGCAGGGTTCTCAAAAGTGCTCGGTTACTTTGCAAAATCAAATGGCCTAAGTGTACTTCAACAAATAATTTTAAAGTGGTACTATGACGAAAATCGCACCTTTCTATTTAAGCCATTTTGAGACATAAACAAGTAGACTGCATGAGAAGAAAAATGCTGTTTACTATTTTCAAATATATCTTTTCGTTCCAGAGATATTCAAGTTTTTAAAATATGCAAATTAGCCAAGTGACGATGTCATACACTCAACCAGAATTTGTTCAAATATGATGAAAAGAGATATCTCAGCCAGTTTGAATCAGAAGTGTTTGATTTTTTGCCGCAAGGTTGTACTAAATGTGCTAGACAATGTGAGCTTAACAATTCTGTTACCATGGTAACATACTGGGTTCCAGACCTTCCCCATATTAAAAGCTATTCTAGCCACCTTTGGCGTTGCATTTTGATATTTGCTAATAGTACTTCATATGCATGATCTAGCAAGCCTATAAATATGTTAACTCGACTTTGTGGCCTTGTTTACCATTTTCAAGCTGAAAATCACCAACATATTGAAATCAAGTGGGTGGGGACTGGAAGAGAGTGAGTTGCCATGGGAACAGAATTTTTCATAGTCATAAGTGTGTTTCCTGTAGAACTATTAGCCTGCCAAGTTTCAATGTTTTGCACTGCAAATTGGCCAAGATAGCTGTATTTAAGTATCCAATATAATATTGGGTTGAGCGTATGATGTCATCAGTCATCTCACTTGCATATTTTACCCATTTTTCAAACTTAAATATCTCCGGAACTAATGCAGATATTTGCAAACGGTAAATGGCATTTTAATTCTTTCATGAAATTCTATGTGATACACTCAAAAAAACAAGGGGTAAAAATTTGATCATACTACCACTTTAAAAATTATGTGCTTTAAAGTAAATACCTTGAAAGGTATTTACTTGAAACTTTTGTGACAACCGTGTAGTTAGTTCCACAAAAAACCACTAATCACAGTCTAAATCTTACCTGTTTCTCATACCACTTAAACAAAGTTTTTAGAAGAGATGGAAGACTGTACTCTGCAACAATATGCAGGGAATTCAGCAACTGAAATATAAGGGAAATGAAATGATGGTTAAAACATGAGATGTGAAAAGAAATGATGATGTTGAACAGCTGCGTGGCATGTGTGGGAAAATTGGATTCAAACCTTTTCTTGCCATTATACATGTACCAGTACCAGAGTGTTACAAATAGTACAACAGTCTAATAAATTGCTGAACTATTGGTCACTCTTGGCAAGCTATGTCATTCCCCAGGAAACTTTGCTAAAATATGTTTGGATGATTTTGCATATCAACCTTACTTTAAGACATGCAGGTTTCTATAATACCTACCTGGTCAAACTGAGGATCTTCACCTTTCTGAAGAGACTTTGACAATGGTCTTTCCTGCAATAGTAACACATTTTTCAAATGCTACATCCATACAATAACATATAAAACTTCCCCAGACAGTTTCCATAAAACTGAACATACTCAAACTGGCACATTAGCAAGTTTTAATAGTGATGTAGTTCATTTACAGTTTAATTTACAAACTCCATCCAGTTCTTTTAGAATGACATAATGCTTACATATTTACCGGTAGTTACTTAAAGTGTCATAGATATGTTGTTTTCTGACTGAAAACCCTTGTACGGAGTTCCAAAGCCTGAACTTTTGTGAAGTTATAAGTTGATGCTCCTCAAGTAAGATTTGAGCACTATGTGAAATAAGTTCCACTCAAGAAACAAGAATATGCATGTATCTTAGGTCAAGTAAAAACACACAAGATTCTTTGCAATAAGGTAATTCCAGGACTGTTGTTAACTTAGAGTGATCTCCCAGCCACCCCCCGCCCCTTCCACGTCACACGCGTATTATTTGCTGGGTGAATCAAGTCCAACATTAACAAGCAAGTTCTCCTGTAATTTTCATCAAGAGCTCATCAATCATACTCAGCCCATAGGTGTTACAGGTTATGACTGCTTATCAATATCGCTGATTTCGTACCAACGGGTTTAATTATACTTCTTAAACTCATTAATTCTTCATCAAACTTAAACGAATGAAATCATGACCGCGACGGTGTTTGAATGTCTGATCTTAATTAGCATATATTTTTATGATACATGTTATTTCTACATTTTCTCCTTAGTTTTAATTTCAAGTGAGAAGATATATCAAAAATTAATATGCTCAAGATACTGTTTAATCATATTACCAAACACCTTGAAGTGGGGCAAAAATACTCAACTAAGCATTGTATTTTAAACTCTCTTCCAGTGTTTGGAAATCTGGTCAAGCAGGATCTTTCCTGTTTGATAAATTACTTACAATGAGTGAATGAGCTTTATAGTAATTAACAATTTCAGCAAAATAACAGTAAGTCCAGTATCCTCTAATTGTATAGTGAAATAAATTTTCCAAAGATTGTATAGATTTGTGGTTTTGGCAAGCTTAGAAGATTTAAGCCTTAATTACGTGACACACTGTAGTTTTATACACTTGAGTCCTCTAAAACCATGGTAACATGAAAAAATTGAAGAACTGATCCTAAACTGACTTGTTGAAATTCAGCATTAAACAGGTCACCATGGAATTTTCATTCAGACCAAAGAACAATTTGCACAAAAATACAATGTCATGGCCTCACACATGACTAATCAAGCATATTTAGCACCCACGTAATTCAACTTAAGGATCAGACCACACAAACACAAACAATAGCCACAATATTCAGAACAAACAATTATCAACATCACGCATCAGGAAACCAGAGCACGTGATGTGAAAGCAAATGTGGCGTGCTACTATTTGTGACTGACAGACAGGCAACTTGCATGTAGAGAAAACAATGTTAGATCTCAACTTATGTGCTTCATTCAAGACCGATAATTTTAGATAAATGAGATTTCAGCACTAAAATTAATCTTCGACGCTAGCCATGGGTGTTTGTGGCGATAGCATTGTTAAATAATTCAAAACAAGCTCGTGTCTTGCTGGTGATAAGTCAGTTATGTAACGATCAGTTGACTGTGTACACAAATCCATGGAAATCAACTTTATTTGCATCAGAATCACGAGATTACTACATTTCTTAGTGGCAAATCTATCCAAGAGGCCAAGACTTAAAGCTTTCAGCGCGACTTCAACTGTACAAGATTGCTAATTTATCTTAAAATGTTACATGTTGCAAAACCGTTCAGCAAAATACTGTCACTAGCACAAATTATCCACAGTACAAGCTGCAATGGCGATCGAGCATTGTTTATCACAGTGGGCATTTTATGTCGCCCATTAGGTGAAAAGTAGATCCACATTTTTTTCCAAAACACCCTCATTTAATGTGAAAAACGGTTTCATTATCAGACAAATCTCGATCTATCAATTATTCTAAAATTGGACACAAGCGCCGATAAGGTCAAAAGTAGTAAACAGAACTCGAGCGCGGGGGTAAATTTCCGATTCTTTACTTACTCGAAAAATAAACATAATTTCGCTCTCTAATCTTTCACTAATCCTGCCATCGAGTGCCCCAATGCAATGAAACCTAAGAATTATGCAAAAACTCACCAAAGGCTCGTTCAGAATAGTTTCGATCTTCTTTTCTGCGAGAACAGTGAATTCCGCAAACAAAGTCCTCAGAACAAACTCGCCAGGAGTCACATCGAATGCATGGGCTGCTGTGGAAGTCTGTCGTTCGAGTGGCTGCCCCCATGGCAAAACAAAACCATTTTCTAATGCACTGGAAGCTCTAACATCTTCTGAAACTAGAGATTAGAAACTTAGCTTCGCGAAATTGGTATTGATCCCAATTAATTTTTGTGATGGAAGTCATGTCAGGTTATCAGACAGTTATATTAAACGTTGAGAATATCATAAAACGGGTAGATCTTCTCGCCTATCTACACCTGTAACCCAAGTTGGGATAAATAAAGTAAAGCTATATAAAAATGTCCAAGGAATTCTGAGCACAGTGAGAGCGATATAAGCTTAAATTCTGATCCAGACAATATCCTTAAATTCGCCAGCTCTTACGCTGCCACGATACAAGACTTTCGCATAACGAAGACTAACCTCGATTTTCAGTCTCTGCCATTGTTTTTAGGAGTCAATTCTTTCTTCATGGCGTTTCTTGGATCGCTGTCTTGCAAAACATACAACCACTTTGTTGATGAACATTGCTGTTGGGCTTATGTGACCGGTTTTTACGACGGAATATCGAAGAGATACAGGTGCGACAAATTTCCTGCGATAAATTAACAAAGCGTTTCCATTCGCTGAAATTCAAGCAATAGACG
Organism: Platygyra sinensis; assembly: GCA_019787425.1. Lineage (NCBI taxonomy): Eukaryota > Metazoa > Cnidaria > Anthozoa > Scleractinia > Merulinidae > Platygyra > Platygyra sinensis. The sequence continues at coordinate 25,294 of JAHPZR010054817.1, read as the reverse complement.
AGATATCCTTTCTCTGTCTCATAGCACTAACCAAATGTTTACAACCGAAGGAAATCAAGACCCTACAAGTTCTTGAACAACTAAAATAATTTGCTGCAAAAAATACAAAAGTTCAAAGACAAGAGGAAGCTTTCAACAAGATTGACGCATGCGCCCGAGGCATAAACAGTGGAGTGACCGACGATCGACCAATCACATGTTAGAACGAATTGGGCATCGCTTCCTCTTGGCTGCATTTCCGGTTAATTTAGATTGCAAATATATTCTGTTTTACTCTGTTGTACACATTTTTAATTTGCAACATTAGAGCTTTAGCACCTCTGGCGAATATTTGGCAGTGACTAATCACAAAGGCATTCAATGGTCATAGAAATCCTGATGAGGAAGTATCTGTCTTCAAAAAGTCATCAACAGACAACGCAATCAGCAAGTTGTTGACTTACGTGTCAGCCTCCAGTCGCATTGTTTACTTAACGTCTACCTACAACAGTGAAATTCAACACTCCTCTGCGGTCAAGAACTTAAATTTGCGACTTAAAATTTAAAACTAGCTGGTGAACAAAATGAGTCGTGCCCAGAGTATTAAGCGCTTTCTTTTCAGTGAAGCGTAACTTCCATTACGTCAAATGTAACAACCGGAAGTGAAATGGCTGATCTCGCGTGATTTGCGCCCTTTGATCTGAATTCAAGGTCCGAGTTTGACAATGATGTTTGTTTTTTGTGTGTTTAGTTTTCCTTTATCCAGGGTATAATAATGTGTAAAACGAACTGTTAAACAATCGTCAAAGCTGGAGTTGTTCGTTAAAAACATTCGAGTCCCGTGCCTATATTTCTACTCAAAATAATATTTCGCCTGATCATGATCTTGTTGACCTTGTCGTAGTTCTGCCGGAACAAGGTCTTGTTCTCGTTTTTTTCTTGTCTATTTTAGGATCGAAGACAAATGTATGAATTGCGTTTTGTAAAAACGGAAAATTCAAAAGGGATGTCTGCGAAGCTAAGAAAAGTAGTTGCGGCTGAAACTCCACAATCGAAATTTTTAAACTGGCAATAAAGGAATGAATTAACTATAGTATTGAGGTTTGTACAGTGAGGGTCACTTGGCTACTCACAAAAATTCACTTGTAAACTATTTTCAAGCGAATTCACGTCAGATGGCTTGAGTGGAAATATCGCATAATCATTCTGCTTATAAAAAACAACTCCGATTTCCATGTATCAAGTTTGAGGCGATTGTAGGTACTCTCATCAGAGACCGACAGCTGATCGAGACTTCTTTTATCTGCTTTTATCTCACTAGTTTCCGAGCAATTGATGAAGTACTAAATCACGTTTCTCGGAAAATAAAATAGTCATACGAATTGGAACTTACGTATGCAAGGTACAAGATCGCAGTGAATAGCATGGTAATTTCTCCACCAAATGTTTTTTTGTTGTTGTTTTTTTTTATGGGAAGTTATATTAAGAATGTTAAGTTTTATTTAAGGTTGCTAAGGGGCGGAATCATCGCAAACGTTTATTCCTAACAATATATTTTATATGAATATCGAGACTGAGAATTTAAAAAGAATACAATTTTTTGTTAAAAATTTGTAAATACAAAACAATGGTATGTTTTTTTACTAAACCGTACAAAATTCTTCCTTTCTATAAATGGCAAAACTACCCAGCAAAAAAACAGAGACATGGTCGCGTGGTATCCGCGCATGTTCGATGCTAATAATAACATTTCTGAAAAAAAAACTTGGCCTAACTCCCTGCAGTATGGCTCTAAAATTACTTCAACACCATTAAAGTCAATAAAACGGGGACTCGTGGGCAGGTTTACCCAAGGGTTGACCATATTTGGTGATTTTGCGAAGAAAAATGGTTGATGACGTCACAGTTGGCGTCGTCTTAGACATGATGTTAGCTTCAAGTAATGATAATATTTTACTTAACTCCTCCGGGCTAGTTGTATTCGTTTTGCAAACTATATTCATTGATAAACTCCGGAGAATGTTAAACACAGAAAGGTACAAAGGGCGAGAATTAAAATATTTGCTCGGACGAAACTCGGATCCAGGCGGACACTTTATTTCTATAAATTGCACTTGCAAAATACCTATGAATCGCAAAATGTGATACCAGAGGAAGGATTTGAGAATTCCTGGGAGTTTCTCTAATTGTCCACGATCAGAGATGCTCCTTAACTAACTATTACCACTCCCCTAATGCTAAATAGTCGTCGCCCAGTTATATTTCTTCCCACCCCACCCTTCTTCAGCACCTTGTCAGCTTGTCCAACACGACTGAATCATAATCCCGAGCGAAAACAAGAGTGACGAATTCTCCCAACCCTCCGAGTATTAAGATGAGGCACTGCTAACACGATTTAAGTGCTCTATTGCTTTTATTAAATAATTCTTAAAAAACACCCGCAAATCTTAAACGTCACAACCGTGTTTAAATACTCTCATCTATCGACCAATGAGAGCGCGCGTAGTGGCTCAGTTATTTTATAAATAAATTTATAGTACTGTACTGTAATTTAAATGTAAGTGTATTAACTACCTGACCATTATGTGAGTGCCTACACCAAGTACCTAAGGATTTAAGTGCCCACAAAATTTTCTTCATCATTTTTAAGGTCACATCAAAAAAACGAAGTTCACCGAAAGAAAATTTCGACTTGAACTAAATAAACGTGAAATTATAAGTTGGGGGCACTGCAGCATGCATCAGTTTTCACCCGTCTCTGTATAAATCGCTGAATGGTCTTTCTGGATATTAGAATACATCTGATGAATCCTCCCCTAAGAGGACGGGGAAGCTGAGAGACTAAGAAAATCTACTATTTCGAGCTATAGCAACAAAAAATAGATAGAAAAATCATGACGCACCGCGTCCCACAAACAAGCTTTATTGCGTAAAAAAACACAAGATGCTACACTCAAATAACTATCTGAACTGTAGTTACGCAGATTATTTGCAATTATAAGCTGTAGTTAAAGTAACTGGAGGTCTTTCGTAATTCTCTTTTTTTTTCTTAATCAGTACAGGCGAAAACGTACAAAGACTGATATGTTATGACAAGGCATCGTATGGTAGTTTAATTGTGTTCAACTGCTAAAAAGGGAACTGAAAAAATATGTTATTTAGCAAAAGCAAGACCCACGCTAGATCTCCAGTCACTTCCTCCAGGCACGTATACGTACTATCTGTTCTTTTTAATAAGCATCCAATCCATCTGCGCATGTAAACTTTAAACCTGGCCTTTAGCTCGTCCCATCGCATTGTTCCGTTTGTACACGGCTCGGATGGGGTTACGTCAATTAATCTCCGCCCCTCAGAGAGGAACAACATGGCAGCCGTAACTGAAATAGAAGAAACATCTGTTATTGAGTTTTGCTAATGAAACGAAAAGTCTTTACTCTAGTTTTCCGACACATAAAAACTGATGCTTTTTAAAGTATAAGAATTGTTCAGGTAGCAACAACTTCAGCCAATGATAACGCATATTTGGACTTGGGTGAAAGCCTTCTCGTGCAACGCAAAACCCGTGCCAAGCTGGAAAGTCAAACGTGTTTCATGCATACAACACAAAGAACCCTATCCAGCTAAAATGTTATAGAACGTCAAATTCTTCAACATAATAAAGCTGAAAACAAAGGAATAAAGAAAAGAAACGCGAGACGCCTAAAGATTGTGTTTTGAGTCTCCTTATTTACATGTCAGGCAACGGGAGTCGGGAGATAAATGTACTGGAAGAGGTAGAAAATGCTGCGGAAAGCGGGAGGTTCTGACCCTCCTGCCCCTTCCCCCTCCCCCCCCCCCCCACCCCATTTCACCGGATAGGAAAACATAACATGAAAAGCGGCAATAGTTAACGCCGGACCAAAACTGAAAGGCCCACACTTCACCCTTGCTTATCATAAAGTCTCCCGTAGCTCTGCGGTCAGGGGCACTCAACGAATCGTTTCAGTAAATTATCTGCTCGGAAGGCCTTCAATCCCCTCTGATTTTATTACGAGAATTGTTATCTCGAACTTTCGTGATCTGAGAAAATTGATTTCTGTCGATTTCGGATTGTTAAAAATGGAGTTTTGGATACCGAAAAAAGGTCAGTTATCATTTTCGAGAAGCCGATAACAATTAGTAAGGTTTTCGGGAAATGGACAAAAAAAGCCCTAAAAAATTCGAGAATACTCACAAAAAAGTTGAAAAAACTAAACAAGAAGAACCACGAACTTTAGATGGATCCTATAAGATTTTTTTAGAATCTGATGTCGTTGATTTCTAAGGAGAGTGCTTAATTCCGCTAAAGATTCAATTTGAAACCGAGCCGCGGACTAAAGTCGATCTACTCCCTGAACGGCTCTTTTCAAAGTTGCTCCGATCTCACCTGACAAATTAATCCTATATCGCGGGATCAACGCATCGTCTATCTGTCACACTAAACAAAACCCTCTTGAACTAAGTCGCTTATTCAAAATTGAATTACGATCGATTTGAACTACATTCTGAGCACTGACCCGTCCAGGATGGCCACAAAGGCCGCTTTCGAATTCACCGTGAATTTCTTGTTTTTCCTTGCGCGCAACCTGAAGGATGTACAGTTATAACTCCGAAGATCGTCCCAGTACACCTAGTACATGCATGTTACTAGTACAAAATTCTTTGCTCGGTTGACGCTCAATTTTATCGACCGCGTGGCGACAACATAGCAATCACATGCACAACCTAACTCGATTCGCTTTCATGGTTCGCGTGATTCCCCTTATGCTTCGCTCCGGTGAACTCGTTGGTTGCCCCTCAATACCTCCATCGGAACCTTCAAACTAGTATATGTTTTGACCACAGGAAATGACAGGAAGGATGATTGTCGCCATTCTTCGATGTTTTGTTTTCTGTATTTGTTTAATAAGCCTCGTTCCAGCTTTCAAGGAGTGCAGGAAAGTCGACCAGTGTAGGTGCTCAACAGATCAGGGAATTATAAGCCTCTGGAAACTTGTTGAGACTGACAAACAGAGCAGGTAGACAATTGAAGTTATCTGAAATAATTAACCTTTACGTACCAGATCATACCAACGCAGCAATTGAAAAAATACTCGTTTGCTGTCGTATTTTTGATACACATTTCAATCTCATGCACGATAAAAAAAGTTGACGTCAAAACTAAACAGAGAAGAAATCTTTGGAAAGATCTGCATTGGACGGCAATTTCGTGGAATCAATGCTCGTACTAATCCGGGCCAGCTTATGATAGTTTGCCTATGCTCGTCCCAGACGAATCTTGCACCTTCACATACAAACGGTCAATGTCCATGTTGGATAAGGTAGCAAGATCCATTATTTAAGTCATACGGTTGCCCTTTAAGGACGTTCGCGCGAAAATTTCCTAGCATTGATTCTTTGCTGAAAACTTTACCATTGAAAGATGATGAATTAGTGATTTCAGAAATGTAAGAAAAAAAATGGGGAGTCACCTACTTCGTTTTGGAGAGCATACCCGGAAGAACGCCTAAATCTGAGTAAATCGGGCTTCGTTAGCGAAGAAGGCCACAGTGGCTACAAGTCCCAAAATATTACAATTCGAGCTTTGGAGAGAACTGTTCTCTGCCAAATGTGGTTTAAATGGACAACTGGTGAGGTTTCTCAAAACAAAAGTTCGCATTTAGCAACCATAGTTTCATGCGTCTTGCAGCCGCAAAATCGCAGGGTCGGATTCCATGTCCCGTGGAAAGAAATCTTGAATTTTTTTTAACTTACCACATTGATTTCTCGTTCATTTTTGGACAATGTGGAGATAATTGTAAATAAAATCTGTTTCCTGACGAAAATTAGGGGTCATGGAACGTCCGAGATCGTTAAATACAAGCAAAGCTATAACAATGGCCATCTGCCTTATCGTGGTCCAGTCCCTGAACTCTCCTTTCTTCCCGTCCCAGGATAACTTGCCTGCGCATGCGCAGAACGCCGCCATTTTTTCCCCCACAAATCGGGGGAAAAAACCATATTTGGAAGTACTTTGCAGATTCGGCTTGTGGCGCGATTTTCTTAATGCGGATAAGCAACAACAGGAGCCATAATCAGGGACGGAGACCGTAAGCGCGCGCCATTTCTAGTATTGGGGTTGGCGCAGGACAATTTTTCTATTTTTAGAACAAATTGCGCCATCGCCTGCGGCACACGCGCGTACATTGCTGCGAGGATTTTCGCGGATGTCGCGCAGGGGAAATGGCGTCCGAAATCGTTTATGCTTTTGGCCCACAACTCAACGCCTATATGACTGTTGGAACTTTGCTTAAGTATCGCCGTAAGTTGTTCAAGTTTGAGTGAAGACAGTGCCGAATTTAGGTATGTCCCGCTTTATATCGTTGATCAAGTTCAGTTCCGCTGCTCCTTTTACAAGAACTCCACGTTACTCCAATCTAAATTTCACATAACTTTAGCTTATGAAGAAGATTAACAGCTTTTTCATAATTTTGGATATAGCAGCGTTTAGGCCCAATAAGTGACAATAGGTTTATGTCCGTAGAGGCTGCTTAGTTTTGTTTGTGTAAAAATCCAATTAATTGTCTGTTGTCGATGAATGAGAGTGCCCGCCGATGCGTGTTTTGCACAGCTAGTAATTGGACTTCCTACTTTGGTGTGAAAACGTACATCGAACTCATATAATATCTCTAGTTTTTGAATATGTTTAAGGCTGACTAATGTTTGAGAACATGTTAAAAGCTTCGCCGAAAATATGTGAATACAGGAGAAAAAATCAGAAAAGTTACGATGACGCTTTTAATGAACTCGAATAAAGATTTCGATTGAGTCAAAACTCCTTGTCTAGTTTATTTTCGCTGTGTAAAGTTTCACTATGTGAAAGAAACACACATGATGTTAGTAGCCTTTTGGTGAACGTTGGTGAAAATTGTTGTAGTATCTCAGCACAAAAGACAACCAAACAAATCTTTTTCACGATTTGTTCACAATCTGAAAACACCTTAATATCTCTTAATATTTTTAAATCAATGCTGGACGAAGTCAATTTGACTACCAGAATGGAGTGTGATTGTAACTTTTGTACATAGTTTGACTTATCTATGGCTTGTCTCCACTCACTTTTAATGTTGCCTATTTTGTTTTTTCCTATATATTTATTTCCTATATATATATTCCCTATTTATTTCCTATATATTTCCTATATATTTAACTTTTGTACATAGTTTGATTTATCTATGGCTTGTCTCCACTTAATTTTAATGTTGCCTATTTATTTCCTATACATATATCTTGATTTCCCATTTTACTTTATGATGTATTTATATTATATAGCACGTTCACGTTAAAACGAGTTAATTGTACTCATATGTGAAATGTGGATAAATAAATTACTACTACTACTACTACCGACTCGGACTTGAAAGTGCACGCGCTGCACTATGCAAATGAACTACTCGTACGTCAGACTTGCCTTTCAAAAACTTTTGCAAACTCGCCAAACGAGCAGAAACAACGAGAAACTATCAAGCACAGGTTTTGGTTATGTTAAAGCATTGTTTGGCAAACTCGCAAATGTAATCGATACCGGAGTATACAGTTTTCTTACAGAACTTTTCTCTACAAAACAAACACAAAAGTTTACGGGAATAACTAGCCGGCGAGCGGATTTTATTCATTCACGGCGAGAAATTAAACAAATTCTCCACCCTGAAAAACACACCTTTTCCATCAAATCAGAGCATAAAAGTCCATAGAAGAGTCCTGGTTTTTCTCTGCCTTATTCCCTGTCATCGTTGTGAAAAATCGCCGAGAGAATCTCGCAACTCTCACCATTTCATCACACAACGTGACAACATTCACGCGAGAGCCCAAGACACGTGCGTGGATTAGCGCGGATATATGACGTCAGGATGGCGCAATTTGTTCTAAAAATAGAAAAATTGTCCCATATCATGGGTCCGCGCGCATCCCAAGACTTACGGTCTCCGTCCCTGATTATGGCTCCTGCAACAATATTAATTTCTGCATTCACATTGGTTAACAACATGCCAATTAATCCCAAATCAGTGGAATTTCACCAGTGCCAAGCTAAACTACACTCGATTTGTTTTTTTTGTTTTTTTTACCACAACATAAAAGTTAATCATAGATAAAATCCATGAGATAACGAAAGCAATCTTTGTCAAGATTTGTTGACAGGTGAAAACACCGACTCAGACTTGAAAGTGCACGCGCTGCATTATGCAAATGACTACTTGTACGCGTCAGACTTTCCTTTCAAAAACTTTTGCAAACTCGCTCAACATGCAGAAACAATACGAAAAAAAAAAAAGGTTTGGGAAAAGAGTAATGACGCGTACTCGTTGTCGATAAGAGCACAGACCACAACAAACCTTATTCGATTCTTACGTTTCTATACTTTTTCACTGATGGATTATAAAACGACCGTCTCTTCTGTTATCCATGATTTTTTTTTTACCACAATATCAACGTGAAAGATAATTATTAGGGACCTTAAGCACCGACGACGACGAACCCAGAGGACGACGACCGGAAGTAAAATTTCCCCTTACTGCGCTACTGCGCACACTCGACTCGTCGTCCACATGAAGTTCAGGACGCCAAAACGCCAAGTTTGCCGTCCTGAGCGAACGCGAGTATGTATTTATGTATTTACGGAGTGTTTGAAGCAGAAAATTTATTTCAAGCTATTGAAATGAAAGTTGTTTATTTATTTAACTTCTAAGCTTTCCATTAACTAGATTTTACGGCGAGTTTGGTGAAGAAATCGTTTGTAATAACATTTGGGTTTGTCGATTTGTCCCTGTGGAATTTGCTTGTCAGCGAAAGGAGAAAATTAAATGAATTCAGAAATCGAAGAATGACTCTATATTTCATTTTCTTCTGGTTGCTATCAACACGTACGCTTTCGCTTATGTTTTTAGGATAGAATGTTATACCGCGAAGGTCGTTTTAGAGCATATCGGGCCGAAACTTCGGCATCATTCATCCAGTTCATTTCTTCGAGTGAAAACCTGTCAAGTTCTTCGTATGAGAAATCTGGATTTCTTGGCATAATTTCCTCATGTAGGACTTAAAATTCGTTGTTATCGATAGTATCGTTCTCGTAACTCAGAAGAAACAGGTCTTGAAGCTCCTGAAAGAGTTTGGAAAGAAGACATGACATAAGTTTTCGATAGTTTTAGGTTTATGTTTGCAAGGATTGGGGTCTGTTTACATGCAGTCGCAAGCCATGGACGACGTCCTCGACCCAGTCCTACAGCAGTTTTACTCGTCGTCGTCGTCTCATTCGTCGTCGGTGTTAAGGTCCCTAATGTTCTTTTTTTCTGAGCGCGAGCTAAAAAAAGCATTGCGCGACATATTGACGCGAGCAGCGTGGTTAGGACCTGGTAATTTTTGATGAGTTTTGATTGGTTCGTTCTAAACATGCGCATGCAAGTTATCCTGGACTCTCGTTTCGCCCGCCCGGGTTCAGCTCCCTATAAGGGGTGGGATGAAAGAAGAGTTCAGGGACTGGACTAGCCTTAATTTATAGATTTAGGCCAACCTAAAAGCGTAGCTCCTTGGCCGGGTTGTTCAGTGCTTGGTCAGCGGTAAACTTAAAAACAATACGTGACCTCGATAAGCTGTACACATGAGCCCGCGATATGGTCATGTGATACTGGTCAGCAGATACCTTGTTTTGACAGGAGTGAATTGATCATAGCGGGAATGTCCAATATCAGAGAAGTACACGGTAAACCAAGGTTGCATGTCTCTGTCAACCTATTAGTATACGAAATCGCACGACCTCGAGTACAATTCGTGATTAATAGGTACGAGTGATCTTGAAAGTTCTCAAAATTGCACGAGCCTTTAGGCGAGTGCAATTTGAGAATTTTCAAAATCACGAGTATCTATTAATGGCGAATTGTGCGAGAAGGTCGTGCGATTTTTTATTTATAGTACATTCAACAAAATTACGAAGTGTGAGAGAATGATGTAATTTTTCAATGTACATGCATAGTCACCAAAATCACGCAAGAATTGCGGCAACTCGCAAGTTAGGTTTTGTGTAACACTGAAAATAATTTCACCTGTCCTCTTCGCCTTTTCATCATGCATGGTTGAACAATCACAATCAATGCACAATAGTTAGCACAATCCTGCCCGAGCCTGCCCGATTTTCAACAAGTTAACCTGACATGAGCCCGCGATCCAATCGAAAACCAGCACTTGGTCAGCGGTCAACTTCAAAAAAACACGTGACCTCGATGAGCTGTACACTTGAGCCCGCGATATGGTCACGTGATATTGGTCAGCAGATACCTTGTTTTGACAGGATCTATTGATCATAACATTGACGTTGAAATTTGCCGCTTATGATTGTGCGTACGCTTCGTTTCCATGGAAACTTCATAGGTACTCCTACGGAGTACAATTTGGGATTACTTGTACTGCTCTCGACCAATCAAAATTGAGTAATTTTGTTGAGTGTACTATAATTTGGAGTGTGGTCGCCATGTTGCGCGACTCCACCACCACCACCACCACCACCACCGTCGTCGTCGTCGTGCGTACTGTAAGGGTCCGCAAATGATCCCGGGACCGCAAATGATCCTGGACCTCAAATGATCCCCAAATTGGACCGCAAATGATCCCGGACCGGAAATGATCGCCATATTGGACCGCAAATGATCCCGATCAAAAAATAAGGAATGGCATGGATTGAGGAATAGGGTGGATAGGGAATTGGCGTACGTGAATACCGATATTTTTATTTAAGCCATCTTATAATTATAATGGCTCACAACTTGCTTTTTTTAATACTTTCGACTAAATTTTGTTGCTAACTACGATGTTATGAAATGCACCACTCAATCAATCATCAAAACACAGCTTGGCTTGCATTTCTTTGCAATTCTCAATAAAATTATGATCAGTGCAACATACACTACATGTACTCTTTTGTTAAACACTGATATTTCGGTGTTATAGTTAAATAACATTTTATCAGCCATTAACGCCACTCGTCTTAAGTTTTAAACTAAAACACATGATCTAACAATAAAGAGCTGTGACAGATGACGCTGTCACCTGAGTAGACTTCCAAAGCTACAACACTTCATCACTCTGTAAAACACCTAGTGTGTAGCACATTTATTTTGTAATTTTTTCTTGGTCGTATTTTTGCTTTAATTCCTCGGGAATGACTACTTGAGTATTCTATGAAGCCAAAATTCTAAGCTATAGTTATGACGTTCAGCTTCATGACCAAACAAGGCCAAGGCTTGCGCTTCGTTTTGACAATTAGCTGTTTGTTAGGTACTTGACTACTATTGCTACCGGGATTTCGAGAATGTTTACGAGTATGTGTATTTCTTAGACTTCTAAGTCAATAGATCGTTTTCACATGACGTGTTTTTATCCTCATCAGGCATAAGAGGCGGTATATTTATATTCCTTTACAATTAGCGTGCTTCGTTTGGAAACTATAGCATTTTGAAAGTTGCGTGACACAAGGCTACGATCGATTTTGTTAAAAAATATATCCTTATCTCATGATTTTGAGCCTTTTTAGAAGTTAGAGCATTAGAAAAAGTGCTTATGTAAATGCTTGTTTGTTTAGTACTGACAACCAGACACCCAAATAGCCAAAGTAAGGTCCAGATGTTTGCGCTATATTTCGGCCGCCATGCGGCTGTACACGGTTGTCCACGAACATTGCATTTTCATACTGGGCTGTGTAAACTTCTGGGAAACATTTACGACGCATATCTGAAGTTTGGGGACATGCACAGGCCCAAAACTTGGAGAAGTGTCTTATATTAATAGTTATCTTCTATAACATAATTACATTTTCTTAGCTTTTTCCAGTGGCTGGTTTTCGATTTTTTTATTTTTTTTTGCGTTACAGTGAAAACGATCTATGCTCTTCGAAGAACAAAGCAACAACTATGGAATATATATATTTTTTAAGGTTATAACATGTTGTCTTAGTTTTTATGTGTCATCACCTTCCTCGGACATAAATCCATGCCATTCCTTATTTTTTGATCGGGATCATTTGCGGTCCAATATGGCGATCATTTCCGGTCCGGGATCATTTGCGGTCCAACTTGGGGATCATTTGCGGTCCAATATGGCGATCATTTCCGGTCCGGGATCATTTGCGGTCCAATTTGGGGATCATTTGCGGTCCGGGATCATTTGCGGTCCTGGGATCATTTGCGGACCCGTACAGTACTCGCCCACGAGCAATACCGCTGCCCATGATAACCATGAGAAAATCAATTCATGGGTTTTCTTTTTCCCTATTGGTTATGGGGCTCCGCTTGGCGGCTCTTCGGGCCGCCGGAGAAGTGGCATGTCAATTTGCGTGCGCAGTAAGGATGCGCAGAAACAATCAGCGCGAACTTGTTTAGGCACTAAAGCCCTGGTCAAACGGCGCGTGATAGTCGATGATAGTTGATTCTCCCCTAACTATCATCAACTATCATTAACATGGTCAAACGGCCAAAGAAGATCGTGATAGTTGACGATAGTTTACCGGCAGTCGCGCAAGCAAAGTCTCGACAGCAGCGAGTTACCGCGTAAAAATGTGAATATACAAAATGGCGTCCCGTAAGACAAACTTGTAAAAGTACGAATTTTTCGCGACGAAGGAGGGCGGTAGCATCTTTTCTGACCGCTATCGGGCCAGTGATTACCAAAACATCTGACCGAAAAACTATATTGAACTATCATATGCGTGGTCAAACGAGAAAAACTATCATCGACTATCATGAAGAATTTGAACAAGCTCAAACTGAATGATAGTTGATGATAGTTCGTGGTCAAACGGGAGCGCGCGCTCAACTATTTAATTTTAAAGTGATGTAAGGGAGGCACATTGCATAATCGGACGTTGGGGAAATTTCAATCAACGTTTTCTGATACGTAAGACAGGATATAAAAGGTTGTTGTTATCATGATTGTGAAGCCATTCTGGTAGCCAGGGGCCGGTTTCTTGAAGCTCCCGGTAATTACCGCGCCTGTTAAGCTGTTTTGTTTTCCATTCCAGATGGGAGTTTCAAAAGTTTTAAAAATTACATCATAAAGTTATCAGCTAAAGAAACAAAATGGACTTCATTAGAAGTCAGAACACACCCTACTTTTCTTGAGACTTAATATATGATTTCGGGCCCGTTAAGTTACCGGAAATTTCGAGAAACGAGCATAAGGTTTCCCCAGAGCGGGTATCATCACTGCCAGGGATTGTCGACCTCGGTAAAATCAAGTTTTTAAGGACTGCCTTGTCCCAGGGGTAGTGAGGGAAGTCACTGGAGGTTCCTACTAAATTTCTGGGACCATAAAGTTTTGTGGCCGTTTACCTTAGTTGGTAGTTATTTGTAATCGGCTAAGGAAGCCAGCAGAGATTGTTACTATATAGAAAAGTGACCATGGTAGGCTAAAAAAGAGTGCCTGATTAGAGTTTGGGCTAGCTAGAAGCGCTTGACCAACCGATTCTCTTGAACCTCAACCTGAAACCAAAGTAAACAAAAAGGTTTCTGTGTCGATTCATACACGTTGACTAGAGAATGACTCTTCAATTCGTGCATCATTTTCATCCTTTCAGATTTTTACCCATCCATTGCAATAGCCCCGGTTTCCCGTTTTGTAAAGCCATCTGGACTCCATGCACAGCCTTTTCGGCAGGAGATTGCCACAACGTTGCGGTAGGACGCATTATTCATTATTCATCTCGTTTATATTGGACAATTGTTCACGTGCATGCTATGAGAAAACTACAATCGAATCAGCCATATTTATCTTGGAAGAAACGAGAACTCCTTTCAGGCGCATTCGTCTCTCACACGCACATTTTATTAAAGTTTCAGCAAAAGTTACGCGTCTTCCAAGATGAACTTATACGGCTGACTGTAGATTGCACTTTGTTTAAAAGTTTGACCTAGCGGGAATGACGTAGCAAAAACTCATTGTCTTAAAAGTTTCTTGTAAATTTATGTTTGATTTTCCTTTTTTTCATTGTATTTTTTTTTGTTTGTTTGTTTTAAAATCACTTTGGTTTTGTTTGTTTTTTAATCAGAAAAATATTTCATTTTCAATAAAAAATAAAGAAAAAAGAAAAAAGGAAACAACAACAAAAGAAACAAAAAGTAAATAAAACTTTCTTAAAATTTTCTTCGAAAAAGGCATTGTAAACTAAACTAAAAGCAAAATTGTTCATGGGCTAGCGTTGCCATAGGAAACGAAAAACAAAAAAAAACTAGTCATGGCCTATCGTTGCCACAGCCCATTACCCAGAGTGTGCAACTTCCCTATTTTCGTGTAACGGCGATTTCACGAGAAGAATTATCTTTAGGTACGCCTTTCTCGCTAAAAACACTGTTTTCCGAAGCTAACTTTGTCATTTTCGCAGACTTTACTATAAAGTCATAATGGCTGATGATAATGTTTGAAACATCGAAACATGCTCCAAAAATTGAAAAGCGTTGTTGTGTTTTTAAAGATAATTGTTACATTTGTGCTAACAAGACCGTTTGGTAAAAAATAAATTATTTAAAAAAAACACGTATGGTCTAGGATGGCCTACCGTTGCCATAGACCAGAATGCATCGGACTCTTTTATCTCTAGGGCTAGTTTTTGCCTGTATATGTTTATCTAAATCATTATTGATTAAAACTATTTATTATCCAACTGCACTTCGCGGAGTACGAATAACGCCCAAAACGTAATCACGCGGTATTTGTACTCCAGAGGACCGGTTTGACAGGTTTCCTGCCGTTGACCAATCAGTTAGCTGGATTTCCCGCTAACTCCGTTCCACTTCGCATACTTCTGTTACGCATTTCCTGTAAATAAATATCCACGAAATTCGCTCGCACGAACATACCAATTTGGCGTGTTGAATAATAAATCTCTTATTAGACGTTTCGTTGTGTAGTATCGCTGAGAATTTTTACTCATTGTTTGTATTTTGACTCGCCCTACGGGCTCGCCAAAATACGGCACAACTCGTAAAAATACTCAGCGAAACTACACAACAAAACGTGTAATAAGATATATGTACTCGCGGGGGAGCAGGGACTCTCTTGTTCCTCAGTGAAACAGTTGCCAAACTTGAAAGCAATCCACGTGCGTAAAGTCGAGGACGCTCTGGTTGAACTTGTTTGTGAGCGGCGGAAGAAAAAGATCGACTACATTTCCAAGGGTGATGTTGCTGAGCATAGCAAGGCTGCGACTGCTGTGGCATCACTGGCGGAAAGAGTGTCATCACAAAGCCCTAGCAAGTTTGTTCCGCGAAGCCTGTCGGC
>JAHPZR010054817.1:2500-7500 GCA_019787425.1 Platygyra sinensis | reverse complement strand
AACTTTTCTTTTTGTCATTACAGCTAAGCAATAACATAAAACGAAAGAATAAATAAGACTAAAATCAACCCAACAGAAGGACAACGGAATTCTAAGAGAAGTCGCTCAAACGAAAGGACCAAATATAGCATTGCGACAGCCTACACTGCTGCGGCAAATTGATGCTAAATTGTTGGAACAATAACTAGTTCCCAATTATTTGTTATTCGTAGAGATCTGAATGTAACAAAACTGGATATAAAATACGGCTCATTTTCGCTTGGAATTTCTCGCGCGCCGCCATTCTAGATTTCATGACGTCATGTAGTTTCAGCTTTTATCAGAAAATGCTTTGCTAAATTGATTACCAATCCAACCACATCAAGAAATACAGAATTGCCGTGCGCGGGAAATTTAAAGACGAACATAGGTCAGTATATAAAGATATTGATATTGAAATTTTATTCATTGCTTTCCAATTCAAAGACGTTTAGAATGAAACCGTATCTTTAACAATATTTCTTAGTTTTCTTAGCTTCCAATTCCACCATAATCGTTTTACACAAAATTTCAGAACAACCTCATTATTTCCTAGCAGGCTTGCGTCATGTTTGGAAACTTACAGTCACCTCATTTCCTTCCAATTGCTAAACAAAGCACAGCCACTTGTGAGTTGAGCACCTATGGAGAGTGTGCTTTGAAATACACCGGTCAAGAAGCATCATCTGGGTAGGTCAGATTTTCAAGGTGTTGTACATGTGTTTCATTTACCTTCCGAAAATGCTTTACTGACTTTTTTTAGAAACAATAAACACTTGCGTGGTCTTCGAAACACGAAGAAACTTTTTCTTTTTGTGTGATGAGAGCAAGCAAACATCTTCGGACGGCTAAAAAAGGCTCAGGAAAAAACTACTTACTTTATAACATATTTTCAAGATTTAAATTGAGGAAAGCCATCCATTTTATCATGTTCAGAACGCCATGAAATATACAGTTATCGATGTGACCAACTAGCCAGCTTCTTTGCCAACATAACACCACAACTCTTCAGTTTACACGGGAAAAGTTCATGGTCACAAAATTCCCAAAGGGAAAACTGCCTTGTAGACGGGGGTTTACCATTTATGAAGAGTTCACTCTAATTTGTAGTGAGAATCTGGAATTAGCTGCAAAGACGATCAGAGACGATAATAAGTGGTCTCAAAGCAAACAGAACACGAATTTTCCTGTGAAAAAGCCCATCAGGAAAATGGGATTACCTTTAATTTCCGTTCGGATATTTTTGGAACTAAACAGTAAACACTCCTCGTAACACCAAGACTGCGGAGAGGCCAACAGTTTTTGGAAAGTTAGCAATAGCTCGTAAATTTTGACTAATGTGACTCCGTTTACAAAACTCTCTGAGATTGATGAGACTGGATTCGTCAATCTGAAGGAATCCGAAAACGGATGTTGCGTTCCTTTACTGAACAGATCAATCCAAGATCTCTCTGATCATATGGTGCGTCAAAAAACCGTAGAATCCACTTCCACAGTAGATTCTTCAGTCCATTTGACGCACCATGATCCGAAAGATCTTGAATTGATCTGTTCAGTAAAGGAACGCAAAATTCATTTTCGGATTCTTTCGGATTCTTCGGATTTAAAATTCATCTGGATTTTCTTAGACTGACGCACCCTGGAACTTACAAACCTGAGCAGAGCACATCAAACTTGCTTACCTTAGACCAACAACTTGTAAAGCGATGGATGGAATGGCCAAATAAGTTCCAGTTCCTGCTTTTAATGAAGTAGAATCTGCTCCACAACCCTTTTAGCCAACCCAAATGTAATTACTTACTGCTTAGACAAACAACTTGGAAAGCGAGGGATAGAATGAACAATTACATGTAAGCCTCGGTTGCTGCTTTTAATGAAGCAGGATTTGCTCCACAGCCTCGTTGTCCAATTCAAATTTGCTTACCTCAGAGAAACAACTTGGGAAGCGATGAATAGAATAGCCAATGAAGCTCCAGTTACTACTTTAAATGAAGCAGGATTCGCTTCACAACCTTATTGGCCAATTCAAACTTGCTTACTTTCGACAAACAACTTGGAAAGCGGTCATTAATGCAAGTGCGGCCGTGTAACACTACTTGAACAGAGGCCTGAAAAAAATTCAGGCTCTGAGCGGGATTCGAACCCACGACCTCTGCGATGCCGGTGCAGTAATCTCCCAACTGAGCTATTAAAGCCACATGAGAGCGGTCGTATATGGGTTAGCCCTTTATATGGGGACGTTTAGACTTAGCCCAAGTACAGTAAAGATGAAAGTAATTTGTCCCATACTAGCAATTGAGTGATAACGGTCATTAATGCAAGTGCGGCCGTGAACACTACTTGAACAGAGACCTGAAAAAAATTCAGGCTCTGAGCGGGATTCGAACCAACGACCTCTGCGATGGTCGTATATGGGTTAGCCCTTTATATGGGGACGTTTAGACTTGGCCCAAGTACAGTAAAGATGAAAGTAATTTGTCGCAGAGGTCGTGGGTTCGAATCCCGCTCAGAACCTGAATTTTTTTCAGGTCTCTGTTCAAGTAGTGTTACGGCCGCACTTGCATTTAAAATGACCGTTATCACTCAATTGCTACTATGGGACAAATTACTTTCAACTTGGAAAGCGATGGATAGAATAGCCAATTAAGCTCCAGTTACTACTTTAAACGAAGCAGGATTCGCTTCACAACCTTATTGGCCAATCCAAACTTGCTTACTTTAGACAAACCTCTTGGAAAGCGATGGATAG
Organism: Platygyra sinensis; assembly: GCA_019787425.1. Taxonomy (NCBI): domain Eukaryota; kingdom Metazoa; phylum Cnidaria; class Anthozoa; order Scleractinia; family Merulinidae; genus Platygyra; species Platygyra sinensis. The sequence continues at coordinate 4,733 of JAHPZR010054817.1, read as the reverse complement.
AATAGCCAATTAAGCTCCAGTTACTACTTTAAATGGCATGAAGCAGGATTCGCTTCACAGCCTATTGGCCAATCCAAACTTGCTTACTTTAGACAAACCACTTGGAAAGTGAGGGATAGAATAGCCAATTAAGCTCCAGTTCAGTACTACTTTTAATGAAGCAGGATTCGCTTGACAACCTTATTGGCCAGTCTAAACTTGCTTACCTTAAACAAACAACTTGGAAAGCGACGGACAGAATAACCACTGATTAAGCTCCAGTTACTGCTTTTAATGAAGCAGGATTCGCTTCACAACCTTATTGGCCAATCCAAACTTGCTTACTTTAGACAAACCACTTGGACAGCGAGGGATATATTGAGCTCCAGGTTGCTGCTCTTACTGAAGCACGATCTGCTCCATAGGTAACACGTGGTAGCACTGATCCTTCAAGTAAATAAACATAATGTGTGAAAATTTAAGGTGGCACAGTACCCTTGCTCCCATTAAGTTTCTGTTTATTCAAAGGCTATCCACAAACTATAGCAACTAAGTCCGAAGATGCATCAAACAATCACGAGAAGAGTGTCTGCTGATTTCTATCTCAGTATAAGTTGTTCAATGCAGTCTGTTTTAGGCGTATCAGTAATTACTGTCGTGATTGAAATGTTGGGCTGTGAACTTGTTCAGCATTCCAAAAATCTAATAGAACTTTATGTTTGAGAGCTCGTTGCTGTCAATCCGATGTTTATAAAATAAAATTCATAATGAAACCCGTTTTCTTGAACTGTAACGGAGCACGTGCACTGGTAGCATCCTTGTCAGCCCTTGTTTGTGTCTGTCCTTTTCTCCCTCCCCGCCAACGTGTGCTACACCGAGCCGGGCATTCCATTCCCATTGTGCCTGAGTAACTCAAGCTAAGAACCACCTTAAAGAACGGCTGCGAAATTTAAAAGCCACGATGTGATTGGTCAGCTCCTTGAAATGGAATGTCCGGCTCGGTTGAGCAGACGTTGGTGTGCTTTAATGGTGCACGTTGTTATTTATATAATAACCCAAGTTGCTATCGCATTTTGATTGGTTGTCGCCTATGATCTATTAGAGGGCAGACGTACGATTGACGTCATCATTACAAAGTTTTTTTTTTTCCCTTCGTGTTTTAAAATGGCGGAATGTTTTGAGAATTGAGATCGTATTTTACGTGACTGGGCAAAAGATAAGGAACAAAAAGTCCGGCTTATCGAGGCGTTGAACAGGTACTAGAAAAAGAAAAAAGAAAGAAAAAGCCGTTTCTGCTTTAGGAAATGGTTCAGAAAGAATACTTGGGCAGTCTCAGTTGGCAGCTGTCGTTCAAAGGCAAGATACGCCAACTCAAAATAAGTGAACTTTTAGATGACGGCTGCGCAGGCTGTAGCCTCTGCTCCTCTTAACTTCTGTATATTTTTCAGTACTACAAATCCCGTAATTAGATAACTGTAGATATTTTATCTATTACTATATAGTTTTTGGTTTCTTAATTTTCCCTAATTGGTGTCCTCAAATTAGTAAGGGATTCTTTTTCCCTAGCTAGGTGGTTTTTTGACACTTTAATAAAGTTTCTATCTATCTATCTATCTATCTATCTATCTATCTATCTATCTATCTATCTATCTATCTATCTATCTATCTATCTATCATTACTTCGTCTCGAATTTAACAACTGAAAAGAAATGAACAAAATGTTTGTGACTTTTGTTTACTTAAAAAAATATAACTTTACTCAGTCTCAAAAATAGTTGTTGACACAGATTGATGTCAGGAATGAAACATCAATGCTTCACTTCTTAAGGGCCCATTAAGGTATCTCGTTGCTAAGCTACACGGTTGCTACCCAGGTGCAATTTCACTTCCGGTCAGCCAAAATTTTTTCGCGCGCTTTTTTCGGCGCCGGCCCGTCGCCGATTCAAGTCGCTGGTAACTCTTTTACTTCGTTGCAACAGCCACAAAAAACTTTCTGTTTACATTTTTATTGATTAATTTTCTGCCCTACGTTTTCAACATGTGAGTGGTGCCTTTATTTTTGAAACTAGAGTGCTTTGCTTGAAAATGTCATCCACGTAGGGACGTACTAACACTGGTACTAACAGAAAGCCGCAGCGATGGCTGCATATCGATGGGGAAATCTCGAAAAGGTGACAGTACAAGATTTTCAGTGTCAGGTTCAGTTGGGAATCGAAATCTCAAAGATGCGGAGACACAAACTGAAATTAGTATT
>JAHPZR010054815.1:0-12500 GCA_019787425.1 Platygyra sinensis | reverse complement strand
AGCACTCTGTTTTTCAGCACAAACAATTTTGATCTCCGATTTCTTCATCATCTAAGGTGTTCGTAGGAGCATTATCAGTTGCTTGTTAAGTCGGTCAGGTTGCTATTATGATCTCCAGTTATTTTGTGCCTGGTACTTTGACCCACCAGGTGCAGACTCCACTTTTCCGAGCACCCAAGTAATAAGCAAGTTATTAATAAGCTAGAAGCGATGAAAGATTAGAACAGTGCGTTCACAAGCGTACTTCACACGTGTTGTCTACATTAGTGGCGTTCGAACGGCTCAATAGAAAACTAAGGTTGATCGAATGTCAGATAACGATCTGCATGTGAAGTTGAACTATAGCCATGAATAGGTAATAGCCTGTGCTAAAATAAATTAAGTATTAACTTTTATTATATGGCAAGGTAAATCCGAGCGTTCTGACTGGTTCTTTCTTGGTCAGGATGCTGCCATACGGACCGTTTCCATGGAAAAGGTCATCGGCCGTGTATCTTTTGGTTTTCGAAAGCCGGCAAATTCAAAGCAAGCATGACCCGAGTGCCATATAATAAACTACTTACTAACCTAGCTAGATCGAGCCGTACAGGGGAATATTGGCCCTCGGTCTTTTTTGTACGGACCTCGCTTCGCTCGGTCCGTACTGCCACGACCTCGGGCCAATATTCCCCAGTACGGTTCTCACGCTCGGCTAGTAGGAGGTTAGTATTGGACAAAACATTTTCCAGAAAAGGCATTTGAACTGTCACCTAGCCTTGCAAGCAAAACATTTCTTACGGTACATATGGCCACGCTTAGAACTCAATTTCTTGAGACAATAAAGTTTTGACCAGCCACCCAGCAAGACAGCACGCCGCCATAGGTTTTGAAAACTTGTGTTTGTATATGTTTACACTGTCATCAGAGCTGCAGTAGTCCGAAATAATTTAGAAAAGACACTCAATGCCAAAGAGTTTCTATTTCTAACTAAACAAAAACAAACTGGTATCATCTCCGAAAATTAAGAAAAAAATAAAAAAGAAAAGAAAAGAAAACGACCGCAATGAGTCAAGGCGAAATCGTATAAACGCATATCTTTGAATTGACGTAGTGAATTGTTTAAAGAAATTACACTCGTGTACCCATATTTTGCGGTCCTATTAAAGAATTCATACGCCATCACCTTGGTTTCCTATGCACAACGAAATTAGGAGTAAGAGATAGTCGCGTGACTGTAAGGAATGGATCAATTTTAAGTTGCGAGCCTTGACTCGTTGCGGTCGTTTTCTTTTCTTTTTCTTTTTTCTTAATTTTCGGAGATGATACCAGTTTGTTTTCGTTTAATTCAATTTTTACACTTTTGATTTTACATATGTTTGTCATAATAATAATACTTATAATATACTCAACAAAATTTCAAGTATCTGATTGGTCAATAACGAGTGCATAAATATATTATAGAGTGCAAATGGAGGTTATAGAGTGTAATACGGAAGTTGCTATGGAAACCATAGGGGAAGCGAGAAATTTAACTGAAGCAAAAAAAAAAAAAAAAAAAATGGCTGAAAGCTGGTATACTTCGTCCGACGAAATAGATGTTGACCAGCTGAAACTAAAGGCAAAAACCAAAAGCACTACTAAATTAACACAAACGTGGTTGAATGTCTGGGAAAACTGGGAAATGAAAGAAAATTCAATCCTAAACTGGAGGAGTATGAGCACGAAGATCTCGATGAAAAGTTACAAATGCTGAAGTACTTACCGAAGATGGATTAGAGTACGAACCGAGGAGTTCGAAGTCCATGCTGGAAGCCTTTTACCGGTGTTTAAAAGAACGTGACTACATGTACTCAATTACACGGGACCAGGAGTTTTATCAGTCCAAGTTCGTGCTCGAGGGAAAAGTAAAACATCTTCACCAGCAAGGAAAGGGAAGAGGCCGAACGCGGCAAGTGCACTGACAAGCAAAGAAGAAGAAATACTATGGACAGCAAGAACTCTCTGCGATTCCCGTCCAGGAGTTATTTCTTGGACGATGTAGTGGAAAGCAACTCAGGGCAGCAAACGTTTAGAGGCAGCCTATTATTCAGGTGATCGGCCACGCAAATAAAAAGTCGCCGAACGACTACAATGAAGGAAATGAAAGGGAGCATCGCCGGGCAGCTATCGCACATCACTCATCAGCAGAACTCCACGGACAACAACGTCAAACAGTTTCCTAGGATTTTCTGTGTGGTATTTTCTTCCAACCAGTACGGAAAAGATCCAGCAAGCAAGCAGCCATCTTGCTTTTACAATAAACTATTTCCACAACTGTCAAGTCATCGAAAGTCACGTTTAGCGTCATTCAAGGACAGGCGGTTCACCCCAAACTTCAGACCAGCATTAACTATCTGTTCGAGGTAACTCATTACGGAACAATTGCAAACTTGCCATCGCTCAACTGATTTTTCATGCTCTTGATATAAAACTTGCTCAGTTCATAAAATTTCTTAAGTTTACCTGAAAATTTACGCTTGGTTTACCTGTCACTAGGTTGTAATTGATTGGTTAAAATAAAACATGCGAACAGTTTGGAAGCCACTTCAGAGATGCGTGTCTATAGAAGCATGACGGTCGCGTTTTCTTGATTCTTTTTTTTATAATTTTGCTGAGAATATTATAAATAAAAAAATCGTATGACCGCTCGTGCATTTCGTGATATATGGTCACTTGTGATGTTTTCCAAGTTCTCAAATTGCACTCGCCTGCGGCTCGTGCAATTTTGAGATTTTGAAAAACATCACTCGCACCCACATATCACGAAATGCACTCGCGTTCATACGATTTCCTATACTTATCCCATGTTCCGGATGTTCCGGAATGTTCCGGAATTCTCCATGTTCCTAGTTTTATCGACGCCCAGGTGAAACTAAATTTACATGCATGTCTGCAAACAATCTTTTATGTGTACTATTGACTTACAAGGACGCGTTAAAAAAAAAAAAAAAAAAAAAAAAAAAAGATATGGCTTTTCTCGACCATCTCGAGACTTCTCTACCCACTAGCTCTTTTGCTGCGACACAGTTAGCGGGAGATTTGAGCCTAAACGCTAATTGTGAAATCCATACAGGAGAATTAATATTTTGATCTTTACCTTAAAGTGTAAGAGAAGGCTTCTTCCCTTCCTTTGCATTCTGTCAAAACAATATAGTGTTTCTGTCAAAGAAACATCGAATGATAGTTGCCACGCGGAACTGGATTTACTTAAAACAATTGATTGCCAGAGACACGAAACTTTGAAGGAAAATAAGCAAGTTTTTAGAAATAAAAAATAAAAAATTCTCACCTTTACTCTATCAGTCCAACAGTTCCGACGCATAAACATCATACTGTCTTAATGATTGTTTACTACTGGAGTTTCTCCCGAGCGCCAGTTCAAAGATCATATTGAATTATTTTAATTTCTCTTTAGAAAAAAGACGTGACAGCCAAAGGTAAAATCTGAAAAACGATGGGAGTAGCCGTACTTATGGCAACAAACTGCGTCTTGCGATGTTGTTTTTCCTATCAGCCCGAATGTATTTTTCCAGCAAAAAAAAAAAAAAATTCACAACGAATACTACTCATTCCGGTATTTACCTCAGTCGGACGGGCACTGTGGACTTTGGTAGTGTACCACTAAATTTTCTCTCATTCCTATTGATCTTAAAACTAGCATATTTTTTTTTGACAACATCACATTTCCGTGGGGCAACCATCAGTCAATAGTTTCTCGACAGAATTACTCCATTGTTTAAAGTGCACCTAACCCAAAAATATACTTTTCGCTTAAAAAAGGTCTTAACACCGGTTCTAAACACATTGCGCCTTTTTAAACTCAATCTTGACTATTTGCAGGCTGTAAAAGTTACGAGGTCTAGCCATCATCTGTTACACGACAGAGTTAGTAAAGGGCAAGGGTGTAATCCTGGTTTGACGCCACAGACCGATTTGCATCGTCTTTATAAGCATGCATTCAAACAACTTTGTGACGTCAATCCAGGAATAGACCCATACCCCTTATTTGCTCGGTCGTGCAACGGATAATGACCAGATTTCGTTACTTTTACAGCCGGTAAAAAGTCAAGATTTGGGTTAAGGTAGCATCTCACCCCAAATGACCACTTCGCGTTGGCACCGTTTCAAGGCGAGATGTTAAATAAAAACCATGACAAACTATATATTTTCTGAAACTTAATAATTGAAGATTACCATACATTTGTTTATAACTCTAGAAAGGACAAGAAAAACAAAACAAAAAAGCTGACACAGTTTTTGAGCTACATTATATAGGAACATTCTCCCCAAATTTGAGCTAAAACGGCTGAATATTCGCTGCACGCGAACTTAAAACGTGCGCCCAATTTCTTGAAAATATAGTTTCGAGAAAAAGAGCAAAACAGTTTCAGAGACGTTTTTTCCGGTTAAATGAGATTAAAACAACGAGGCGTGAAAGTAATTACCTGCGGTTTACAAACAAACAGCTCAACTTACTTCATAACAATAGCGCTCAAATGCTGACGAGACAAGATGTCAAGCACTGTTCCGCGCTGGATTTTGTTTCTACACTTCAGTTCTACCAGGCATCGCTGTTGGTCACTCGCTCCGAACGTAAGTTGTTACTGTAGAATTGGAAGTGTTTTATCCCAGTTTCCGGAGTTTTCATTCCTTTGACTGGTAATTTGTATTATGAACAACGTTAGAAATGCCAAGAAAAAGAAAAAGGGAAAAGGCGACCGGGAAAATACCATCAGGAATAAGAAGCGAAGCCAAACGCTCAACTATCACTGACTCCAGTAAAACAGAAACCCCGGGAGAAACCCTCAAGGCGGTAATGCTTCCGAGATGCGCAGCAGCTTGGTAAGAATGGTGATAAACTGGATAGAAAACAATACCAGTGCTTTCTAGTCTATATGATCAGCAGTGATGAATAGAGTCACAAAATTAACGCCATACAATCATCCCGGCACAACTTCCCCGAACTCTTGCTGGGAATAACAAGACCCTTTGTCGCTAGCGGCAAGTTTGTCAGCCCAATCCTTGTCGATGTCAAAACAATTTCCTTTTTTCTTTTTACTGCTCTCCTTGCCGTGGAACAAAAGGGCAGCTCGATCGCTTTCGCTTTTTTCTTGAAGACATGGCGACAGCGCGAAAATATATTTGCGTGGTTTTTATTTAACATCTCGCCTTGAAACGGTGCCAACGCGAAGTGGTCATTTGGGGTGAGATGCTACCTTAACCCAAATCTTGACTTTTTACCGGCTGTAAAAGTAACGAAATCTGGTCATTATCCGTTGCACGACCGAGCAAATAAGGGGTATGGGTCTATTCCTGGATTGACGTCACAAAGTTGTTTGAATGCATGCTTATAAAGACGATGCAAATCGGTCTGTGGCGTCAAACCAGGATTACACCCTTGCCCTTTACTAACTCTGTCGTGTAACAGATGATGGCTAGACCTCGTAACTTTTACAGCCTGCAAATAGTCAAGATTGAGTTTAAAAAGGCGCAATGTGTTTAGAACCGGTGTTAAGACCTTTTTTAAGCGAAAAGTATATTTTTGGGTTAGGTGCACTTTAAACAATGGAGTAATTCTGTCGAGAAACTATTGACTGATGGTTGCCCCACGGAAATGTGATGTTGTCAAAAAAAAATATGCTAGTTTTAAGATCAATAGGAATGAGAGAAAATTTAGTGGTACACTACCAAAGTCCACAGTGCCCGTCCGACTGAGGTAAATACCGGAATGAGTAGTATTCGTTGTGAATTTTTTTTTTTTTTGCTGGAAAAATACATTCGGGCTGATAGGAAAAACAACATCGCAAGACGCAGTTTGTTGCCATAAGTACGGCTACTCCCATCGTTTTTCAGATTTTACCTTTGGCTGTCACGTCTTTTTTCTAAAGAGAAATTAAAAATAATTCAATATGATCTTTGAACTGGCGCTCGGGAGAAACTCCAGTAGTAAACAATCATTAAGACAGTATGATGTTTATGCGTCGGAACTGTTGGACTGATAGAGTAAAGGTGAGAATTTTTTATTTTTTATTTCTAAAAACTTGCTTATTTTCCTTCAAAGTTTCGTGTCTCTGGCAATCAATTGTTTTAAGTAAATCCAGTTCCGCGTGGGCAACTATCATTCGATGTTTCTTTGACAGAAACACTATATTGTTTTGACAGAATGCAAAGGAAGGGAAGAAGCCTTCTCTTACACTTTAAGGTAAAGATCAAAATATTAATTCTCCTGTATGGATTTCACAATTAGCGTTTAGGCTCAAATCTCCCGCTAACTGTGTCGCAGCAAAAGAGCTAGTGGGTAGAGAAGTCTCGAGATGGTCGAGAAAAGCCATATCTTTTTTTTTTTTTTTTTTTTTTTTTTTAACGCGTCCTTGTAAGTCAATAGTACACATAAAAGATTGTTTGCAGACATGCATGTAAATTTAGTTTCACCTGGGCGTCGATAAAACTAGGAACATGGAGAATTCCGGAACATTCCGGAACATCCCGGAACATGGGATAAGTATAGGAAATCGTATGAACGCGAGTGCATTTCGTGATATGTGGGTGCGAGTGATGTTTTTCAAAATCTCAAATTGCACGAGCCGCAGGCGAGTGCAATTTGAGAACTTGGAAAACATCACAAGTGACCATATATCACGAAATGCACGAGCGGTCATACGATTTTTTTATTTATAATATTCTCAGCAAAATTATAAAAAAAAAGAATCAAGAAAACGCGACCGTCATGCTTCTATAGACACGCATCTCTGAAGTGGCTTCCAAACTGTTCGCATGTTTTATTTTAACCAATCAATTACAACCTAGTGACAGGTAAACCAAGCGTAAATTTTCAGGTAAACTTAAGAAATTTTATGAACTGAGCAAGTTTTTATATCAAGAGCATGAAAAATCAGTTGAGCGATGGCAAGTTTGCAATTGTTCCGTAATGAGTTACCTCGAACAGATAGTTAATGCTGGTCTGAAGTTTGGGGTGAACCGCCTGTCCTTGAATGACGCTAAACGTGACTTTCGATGACTTGACAGTTGTGGAAATAGTTTATTGTAAAAGCAAGATGGCTGCTTGCTTGCTGGATCTTTTCCGTACTGGTTGGAAGAAAATACCACACAGAAAATCCTAGGAAACTGTTTGACGTTGTTGTCCGTGGAGTTCTGCTGATGAGTGATGTGCGATAGCTGCCCGGCGATGCTCCCTTTCATTTCCTTCATTGTAGTCGTTCGGCGACTTTTTATTTGCGTGGCCGATCACCTGAATAATAGGCTGCCTCTAAACGTTTGCTGCCCTGAGTTGCTTTCCACTACATCGTCCAAGAAATAACTCCTGGACGGGAATCGCAGAGAGTTCTTGCTGTCCATAGTATTTCTTCTTCTTTGCTTGTCAGTGCACTTGCCGCGTTCGGCCTCTTCCCTTTTCCTTGCTGGTGAAGATGTTTTACTTTTCCCTCGAGCACGAACTTGGACTGATAAAACTCCTGGTCCCGTGTAATTGAGTACATGTAGTCACGTTCTTTTAAACACCGGTAAAAGGCTTCCAGCATGGACTTCGAACTCCTCGGTTCGTACTCTAATCCATCTTCGGTAAGTACTTCAGCATTTGTAACTTTTCATCGAGATCTTCGTGCTCATACTCCTCCAGTTTAGGATTGAATTTTCTTTCATTTCCCAGTTTTCCCAGACATTCAACCACGTTTGTGTTAATTTAGTAGTGCTTTTGGTTTTTGCCTTTAGTTTCAGCTGGTCAACATCTATTTCGTCGGACGAAGTATACCAGCTTTCAGCCATTTTTTTTTTTTTTTTTTTTGCTTCAGTTAAATTTCTCGCTTCCCCTATGGTTTCCATAGCAACTTCCGTATTACACTCTATAACCTCCATTTGCACTCTATAATATATTTATGCACTCGTTATTGACCAATCAGATACTTGAAATTTTGTTGAGTATATTATAAGTATTATTATTATGACAAACATATGTAAAATCAAAAGTGTAAAAATTGAATTAAACGAAAACAAACTGGTATCATCTCCGAAAATTAAGAAAAAAGAAAAAGAAAAGAAAACGACCGCAACGAGTCAAGGCTCGCAACTTAAAATTGATCCATTCCTTACAGTCACGCGACTATCTCTTACTCCTAATTTCGTTGTGCATAGGAAACCAAGGTGATGGCGTATGAATTCTTTAATAGGACCGCAAAATATGGGTACACGAGTGTAATTTCTTTAAACAATTCACTACGTCAATTCAAAGATATGCGTTTATACGATTTCGCCTTGACTCATTGCGGTCGTTTTCTTTTCTTTTCTTTTTTATTTTTTTCTTAATTTTCGGAGATGATACCAGTTTGTTTTTGTTTAGTTAGAAATAGAAACTCTTTGGCATTGAGTGTCTTTTCTAAATTATTCGGACTACTGCAGCTCTGATGACAGTGTAAACATATACAAACACAAGTTTTCAAAACCTATGGCGGCGTGCTGTCTTGCTGGGTGGCTGGTCAAAACTTTATTGTCTCAAGAAATTGAGTTCTAAGCGTGGCCATATGTACCGTAAGAAATGTTTTGCTTGCAAGGCTAGGTGACAGTTCAAATGCCTTTTCTGGAAAATGTTTTGTCCAATACTAACCTCCTACTAGCCGAGCGTGAGAACCGTACTGGGGAATATTGGCCCGAGGTCGTGGCAGTACGGACCGAGCGAAGCGAGGTCCGTACAAAAAAGACCGAGGGCCAATATTCCCCTGTACGGCTCGATCTAGCTAGGTTAGTAAGTAGTTTATTATATGGCACTCGGGTCATGCTTGCTTTGAATTTGCCGGCTTTCGAAAACCAAAAGATACACGGCCGATGACCTTTTCCATGGAAACGGTCCGTATGGCAGCATCCTGACCAAGAAAGAACCAGTCAGAACGCTCGGATTTACCTTGCCATATAATAAAAGTTAATACTTAATTTATTTTAGCACAGGCTATTACCTATTCATGGCTATAGTTCAACTTCACATGCAGATCGTTATCTGACATTCGATCAACCTTAGTTTTCTATTGAGCCGTTCGAACGCCACTAATGTAGACAACACGTGTGAAGTACGCTTGTGAACGCACTGTTCTAATCTTTCATCGCTTCTAGCTTATTAATAACTTGCTTATTACTTGGGTGCTCGGAAAAGTGGAGTCTGCACCTGGTGGGTCAAAGTACCAGGCACAAAATAACTGGAGATCATAATAGCAACCTGACCGACTTAACAAGCAACTGATAATGCTCCTACGAACACCTTAGATGATGAAGAAATCGGAGATCAAAATTGTTTGTGCTGAAAAACAGAGTGCTGTAAGGTCACGTGATTGAATCGGCGGGAAATAAGAGTCTGCACTTATTGTGGCCAGTTGAAGGAATACCCAACGCTCCTTATCCCTCCTTTACCGACTCCAATACCCCCCCCCGCCAATGTCTTTCTTGCATGTTTTGAGCAGATACGAGTTTATTTGAACTTAAGTTAAAAAAAAAAAAAATTACATATTTTCTTATAATTATCATAATTATTCCGGGATGTTCCATGTTCCGGGTTTCATGGACGGCCGTTTTACGTACTCTATAGCAAAAACACAAACAAACAAACAAACAAACAAAATGAAAAAAAAGAAAACTAAACATATATTTTTTGTCAGACATCTTTTATTAGTAATTGCAAATTACAATGTTACGGTAAATGTAGGAAATTTGCGAGATATTTGAAACACCATGACCTAGCTTAATGTTATGTTAATTTATTTAAATGACAAGTTATAACTTTTATGCAATGTTTTGCGTATTCGTTGATTGGTTCTCTCGACATTTGCAACAGTCAGTGACTGTTTGGACTCGCGGCTATGGAAGTAATTGAAGAGTAAACTTAACTCCCTTGTCGCTGGTTTATAGTAAAGGCGGGTTCTGCTCCACTCTCTGGCTGCAAGAGCCTAAATTCAGCCGGGTTTTAGTAGGGCTAGCTCTTTGTTGTCAAGTTCCTTGAAAGATTGAAGATCTGACTGAGTTCGCAAATTAGCATCCAAGAAATTCCATATCTTGTTTGTTTGTTCGGTTTCTTCTTAATTTTGAAACTCCAGTCTAAATTTTTCAGTTTTTTTGTGTCAAGAACGGCAAAAATGGAAAAATGATTCCTCTTAAGCCACTGCTGTAATTTTAGTCTCTGCCTTAGTGGTCAGCGCTTTTCGGCATATTTAGTACGCTGGACAAAACTGTTGTGGATCGAGGGGTTTTACAACAACAAATTTCAAACAAACAAAGTGGCACAATGAATTTTGTGATTCTCTTAAACTTATGTAAATTCGACACATGAAAATGTAAAGCTTTATTTGAAATCACTTGTTGTATAATACGCCAGTGCTAGTTTGAGCGAATATGCACATAAATAATATTTAAAATTAGATCAGAATTTAAATGTACTAAGATTGAAGATCTGACTGAGTTCGCAAATTAGCATCCAAGAAATTCCATATCTTGGGCCTAAATTACCTAATTGATTTAAATCCATATGATATAGTGTTTAATCTTGGTAGAGATAGAATACTAGATACTCTAAGTTGATAGTTTGTATTACGAATATTCAATAAACTAGCCTTAATATAAGATGGAGCAGTATTGTTCACGGCCTTATATATTTATATAGCAATATTTGGAGCCTTTGGTTGTAAAAAGTGGTCTTGTCAGCCTTATTTAAAATGTATCGATAGTCGTTTTCCTCATCCTGAAAAAAACTTCTAAGATCACGTACTTTTGGATAGATCACGCGAGAAAAAACTTGCGTTACAACTATTCCAAAGATAGTAAATGAGTCACAAAAGTATGCAAAATCACGTGATTGTTTTGTGAAGAGATTCTTTACGTGCAGGTGTTTTTTTTCCCTTTTTTGTCAGGATTTTGACAAGAAAGCATAAACTAGACTTAAAACGTATTTATGCTGAAATTCGTCATTGTCTTTAGAAACTGATCTTCTTTAAGTCTATAAACTTGAAGTATATAAACGGTTCTTATTATTTATTTATTTATTTATTCATTAATTTAAATTAATGTAAAGCGCTTTTGAATATTCTTCTACAGTTTTAGCGCTATAAAAACTCATTATCATTATCATTATCATTAGATCGATCTTCCTCTCAAGCATTTTGTATGAATCACTAAATTAAATTTACAGAGTCAAACAAGCGAGATGAGTCAAGCCTGAAGCAAGCGTTCCTGAATCTACATCACAAGTCATTCCAAACCAAGGGAAGACTGGTGCGAAGAAAGGACCAAAATGGCGGCAAATTTGAATGGTTTTTAAACTTCTGAAAAAGATTGCAATTTATTCATTTTTTTTTTTCAGAAGTAGATTGGGTTATACATAGATATACAGATAAGAATATAAACATGTTGATTACATGGGTACTTATTAAGAAACGGATTGTTTTAGCTCTGAAGGACTTTTATTAACTTCTCCTGGTTGTTGCCTGCTTTTTCATTGGAAGTCTTTTAGAATCTACTTTTTCAACTGTTATTTGAAGTGCCGTCGTGATCGCCTCTGGCGTATTTCAGTTCACTCAAGCTCAATTTTATGTTTTTGTCTGAACCCAGAAGTCAGAAGAATACGTTCTAAAAGCAAACGGGATATTCTGTTGACACACTGATTGATATCAGGAATGAAACATCAAAACATCACTTCCTAAAATCGGTAAAATAAATACATAACCTTTCTTTCCGTTGCGAATGTTCCTGTCTGTTTCAGGGCACAGCAGCTAGCTAAGTATAGCTAACCACAGTTTACAGTCAACAGTATCGCAGCTAAAATGTGTCTCCGACCTTACATCAAACTTATTTGAGAATCACCAAAAACAGAAGACAAAAAATTTCCACCGTCATTTACGCTCCTTTCATTCAAAACTCGAATCAAATGGCCTCTAGGTTGACCACAAACACAAGTTTTCCGAGGGTATTTTTTGAACTCCTGTAACTTTCAAGGCAACGTCCACGCTTTTCGGCTCACAGGGCTGCTCCGGTTAAAAAAAACTGACTTTCTTTTTTCAAGATTTGCAGATTTCGCCGTTCAATTCTGCTTTCGCTGTAAGTTTTAACTCCACGAGAAGCGACGCTCGAGTCAGGTTTCACAGTGGCGTGATTTTTCTCGACCAATCACTGTTCTTTGCTACGCACAGTAACCAATGAATTTGCTTCATTTTGTATAGAACATAGATCACGTCAAATGGATTTTTTTTTTCGTCTTCACCAAAGTGGGTAGGCGGGGCAAAAGCCGGCTTTCGCGTGATGTTGAAATAATTTGAAATAAAAAAGGCTTTTCGTTATTATATAAAACAAATGGATTCCATGTTGCCGTGCGTCTGTTCAGTAATAGATCACATATGGCGTCAAAATGTGGTAAGAACATCAGTGACACACTCGGCTACGCCTCGTGTGCCACTTTTTTGTTCTTACCACATTTTGACGCCCTCTGTGATCTATTA
>JAHPZR010054814.1:25000-45056 GCA_019787425.1 Platygyra sinensis | reverse complement strand
AACAATTAACATTCAACGGTTCCCTTGTACTGTAATAAAGTTCTAGGTTGTTCACAAAGTTATCCAGAGTTCAAGTTCATTTATGGGGAGCTGTTTGTGTCAAAAATACAAATTGCTAGTATAAATCTCAATTCTTTAGTGATAGCAACAAATCGTAGGTGATAGACAGTTTAGTTGCTTCACTGAAATGGTCAATTATTAGTGCAAAACTTTGATCAGTAGTGTTCAATGTCAGTCTGGTATCAGCTTAATAGAGGTTTTTAACAATAGGAATTAGCCAAATACAATTTATTCTTAGACTAGGGTCCGTGTCTGCTTAATAGAGGTGTCCGCTGAACAAGAGTTCATTTCAAAGGGAAACACAACAAGTTAATTTCAGCATCAGGGTCAGTGTCTGCTTAAAAGAGGGTGGCCGCTTAATTGGGGGTTCACTTAATGGAGGTTTCACTGTAATTGGAACCATCGCGCGCTGTGTGTGTTTAGAAACAAAAAACTTATGTGGACAATAGAGAAAAACATGTTTTGAGGAAACCTGTTGGTGGGCATTTATTTTTAGCCCTAATATTGTGAATTATTTGATCTATTTTATTTAATAGCATGGCTCCATTTAAACCCCAGATGCCTTCATGTCGAAGTCATCAGCCTGGCTTTGGAATATTTTGATGAGATCTTTTTGTTTTCTCCATCTCTTGAGCAAGAGGAAGATGGTACTGTATTGCAAGCATGTAATGTTTTTACTTATTTATTTAAGGTATCATAATATGTTTAGAAGATGGACACGTGCATTTAACATAACACACCAACTACATTTATTGTATGCATATCTTTTGTATATCGAATCAAGTGGTTGTATGAGTACTGATTTTCTTGTTCTAAGGCAAACTTAAAGTCTAAAATAGTATTTAACCTGAAATTCATTACTTATCACAGATTTCTAAAGATGATATAGACTTACGAAACCACACTGAAGCATTCAAATAGAAATTAAGCCAGTATGGGTGTCAAAATGTTGATTTTCGCAAAATGCAAATTTCGTGATAGTGTGCTGCAAAATGGGCCTTGAAAGCATCCAAAAGTTTGATGGGCCAAATTTTTCTCAGTTGACTTTCATAATACCTGGATTGAGGTAACTCCTGATATAAGTATCAATTTTAGCCAATCAGGCAGTAAAGAAATATGACCTTCTAAAATTAGGTAATTTTGGATGGAAGTTTTTGTCTTAAAATTTGGCCAAAACTTGTGCCAGGTCCCACTCTGCCAGAACCTTCTATGCCAAATCGGCATACATGAACTGAAAGACCCTTTACAACAGAAACACACCATACAATGACTTATTGAAAGGGCTTTATTTGTTTGCTTTTATGGTGGTCCAAACTTACCCTTTCAAAAGCTGGATTTTTCATGTTCTGGAGGCCCAAAAGGGGACCCCGCTGTAACTTTTGAACTAAAAGTCAGAGAACAAAACCAACTTGGGTTTTGGAATATCTCAATAAGGCCAACTTCTGGACCAAGTTTCATCAAAATCGGCCAACCCACATTTTCAACCTCTGGAACACTTTCTCAGACAATGACACTTAAGCGAGGAAGCAATATTCTTGGAAATACCAATTCAGGAGCAGTTAAGACAATCCTGTGAAGTAAGTAGCATATCCATTGATCCCAAAAATACACCACATACAGTACTAAAACCTCTCAAACTCAAAAGGACAACACAATCTTTGTTTTCACAAAAAAGTACATGTAAATGGTGACAGCAGGATGTTTTACACTCAACCAGCCAGTTTCCAAAGGTCCGATTTTTGTTAGATATGCATAACGTTTACACAAGATCGTCCCTAGAGAGTATTTTTAGTGATCCTGTATTAAGGCACCTGTACTAGGTGGCAAGCTAATCAAGTGGCCATTGTATACCTATACAGGTTCAACTGAATGTGGAAATGTTTTCCAAAGTTGCTCTAGAAATGTACAATAATGACATGTAGCATAAAACTTTTGTCCTTGTCTTCAGACATTTCACTTCATTCCATTGATTTATAATTAATTCTTGCTCTCCCTTTAGGACCTGATTTTGTTGAGAAACTTAGTTACAGATTCAACAGTTACCCTTGCAGGAATGCAGTATACCTTAAGTATACTTTTAGTATACTTAGTATGTACTTTCCAAAAAGAAAGTACAGTTGAAGTATAAATGAAGTACATTTTGTAAATGTACTTCATACTTGAAATGTGAAAGTATACTTCAAGTATACCTCTTCTCTATTAAACATAACTGGTAAGTGGCTGTTAAAGTAAAGTATACTTTAAGTATACTTGTTTGTGCCTGTACCACAAAGAATTAACTAAGTAAATTAAGTAGGGATTGCATTGAATGATTGATACAAGTGTATGACACAGGCAAGGTATGTTTGCTGTCTGTAAAAGTGCCCATTTCACATGGAACCTGCGTAAACAGTTTCATTACTAGGTTTATTTCAGATACAAATAGCATTGTCAATGGCACTAGCTGAGGAAGTACATCGACTATTTCTCTTTCCCTTGCAAACAGAATTCCTGGAATGCTTTTGGAATATCAAGGATTCTTATAATTTAGTGTCTAATTGCTGATTCCTTTTGAAAACCTGATGGTACAATATCATTATTATAATTACCAGCAATGTGGTTATCAAGCTAGACCACAAATTATGTTTCATGTCTTCGTGCATTAAGTTCATCCTTCTCATGAAAAGGCAACATCATTCCCAGGGTCCTCTCTCTACTTCGAGAAAGTACCCTGGTTAAGGCTGGTCACGTGTCTGCTAGATTTTAGCAGATTCCAGAGATGTGATTGAAGGGAGGGGCTGGAAAGTTATAGTTTGTCTCCACTGAGCTCACCTACTGAACCCAGTAGGGAGTGGAATTTGTAAAACTCCCGTTGTGGATCGGCAAAACACACAGTGAAGGAATCTTCACATTCAATATTGGAGTTCAATGGGTTCAATGCTTGGCTAAAAGGTTAGCTCCACATTTGGCTGAATTTTTCCCATCGACAGTTGGACAGTCTTTGGAATTTCTGGCAGTGAAAAAATTTGGCAAAGAACTTGGACCTGAAAACCACAACAGTAAATGGACTGCGCAGTGAACTTAAGCTTAATTTTATTTTTCATTTGCTGAAATCACAACGTTTGTATTTACTCATTCGTTTAGAGTCAAACACGTCGTATGCTCGCCCTCAAAGGTAGTTTTGGATTTGATTTAATTATTCCCATGGACAGTTTGACGTTCATTCCCTTCTCTTGCTGCGCAAGAAATCTATGAAGAATTTGACAACAACGTCTGAATGCCAAATAAGCTTGATTAATGACATCAGCCACACGTTGCAAAATGCACTAGCTTTCGTTTTAAACTGTTTAGCGGTAAATCCAGTTTTCGGTCAAGAAAGTACTCCAAGTTGAATGTTCCCATCGATAATTTCACGGTTATTTAATTCCTTTGGTGTGAAAGACTGATCAAATTACTCCAAAGCTGGTTGTTGACAGTTATTTAAAAAAGCAATGAAATTTAAGCAAAGTACCCTGTCAATCAACATCTCATACTCATAGAAGTTCAGGTAGAGCCAAGGCAGCTGGCCAGACAGGATCTCTGACAAATAGCTTGCTTCCTTTTAAAAATAGCATCTGTATAGCAGCACAACATTCACCTCCCTAGAAAGTAGTGTTGACAAAATTAAGTTGAGGACCCACCCTGGGTGCGGTGTGGGTTGGCATGCTTAGACACGTGACCAGCCTTAACCAGGGTACTTTCTCGAAGTAAAGAGAGTATCCTAGGAACGAGGTTGATGAAAAGGTAGATATTTTGAAGCTCTGTAGTAGCAAAGTAGCTTGGGAAAACTATGCACTAGCTTCTGGTAATGAGTTTGGAATACTTTCCAGCATTTGGCAGGTCTCTACATTGTGTAAAGATCTCTAAAAAGGCAAGTTCTTTTGTGGAATTCGAACATGCCAGAAATGACCCGCCATCTTGGATTTTGAATGCTGGTGGACCCTGGGAATGAGTGCTATAACCCACATTGTAATGCTCTGAAAAGGACGGGTGACACTGGGTGAACTACATTTGTAAAGTGAAGTTACATTTTACAGCAGGTCCCAGCAGGTCAATTTTACTGAGTTAGTGGATCTTTTAACTGTAGGAACAACTGTAAGTATAAAGAATCTTAGACCTTCTGGATTAAGGCTTTATATAGTGTTTTGGATGATCACTGCTAGCTGTAATGATTTATGATAATCACTACACTTGAACTTGGCCAATTTTGACAGCCAGGATTGGATCTCTGTCTTACTTTCTTCTTGACCATTTTAGCTTTACCTTATTGTTTTACAATTATAACTGAAACAAAAACAGATTTGAAAGCTCCTGATAGATCTTGGCTTGAAATCATGTTTCTGTTATGAGCAATTTATTTTGGTGAAACTGAAATATGTTACTGTGTGTTTTTGTTCTAGTTGTTGAAGCACAAAAGCTTGAAGTGTTTGCATTCACAAACAGAACTACATCAGTACATGGTTTAAAAGCTAAGTGATTCACAATCGTGTCAGTGTAATTCCCATCATAATTAAGGTATCAGCCACCCTTCAGGACCGTCCGCACGCGGATCGCTGTAGCCCTTTCATTTTTCTTATAAACCCCAACAAACCATACATTTTCCGAAAGCTTAATAGTTCCAGATAATGGATCATTCCTTTAAAAATCTCGAAATCGTAAGAGAGAGCGTAATTGAGACGTTTTTTACGAATGCATATGTCTATGTAAATTCACCTCCAGTCCCGCTAAGAATGACCGGAAGAGAACGATAAACATCGCATTTGCTTCTTGACACATTCAACTAAAAAAGGTGTCTCAGATTTTTGACACGTTCATTTGTTCATTAGTGGCACTAGGATAAAGCCGAGGGGGCAAATCATCAGCACTTCTTTTGAAAAAATGATGATTAATCGAAAACAGAAAAAGAAAACAAAAATCGCTGACACGGTTTTGGAGAAAAACTATCTGACAATAAGCCGGCCAAATTTCAGCTAAATTGGTTAAGGGGCTGCTGACTTGGAGTTGAAAACGTACGCTTGACTTTCCGAAATTTTCGTTCCGAGAAAACAAGAAAAATATATTTTTTGGGGCATCTTACTGATCTTACCCGCAACAGGATTATAACACCTAATCATCTTGCAATAACAATAGGTGTTTGACAGGTGATATGCAGCAGGCCAAAACTTTATTCGGGGCGGATATGAATCACTATTACTAGTATCAGAGGTTCATAGTTAATTTAAAACTCTCGTTTGACGTATACAGACCGCGAAAACTAAAAACCTTTGAGGCTGTCGCATGACCGCCACCGATAGTTCGAAAGCCAAGAACGATGCACGATTTGTGGCGAACACCCTGCTTTTCTCCGTCGGAAATGCAAAATTAGTTTAGTGCGACGGACAGCTTTTGTTCTGCCACTGGAACATCCAAGTGGAACCAAGTACGTAAATTCTCCACAACTTCAACGCTTCCTTGACAAAAAACGACAAGTCACCGATTCATTTCTTTTAGTGTTTTTGCTTTCCAGATCTTCAAGAGGTTGTAAATGGGTCCCATTCGGCGCTTGGCTCAGTGCTCGTTCGACTGCTTCAACCATTGCTCCTTTATTACTCTCCGCTAAGTTTTCAGCCCCATTCGAGCTTAACGATTTTTTCGACTTCTTCCGTCTTGCTGTTTCAGACAAAAACGGACACGACCCTTCTACTTTAGCAAAGGCATTTGAACCAATCTTGCGGCATGTATTGCGTGATAAACCTTGTGATTTGTTTCTTGTTTTTTTTTTTTTTGTTTTTTTTTTTATTTATTTATTTATTTACAATGTGAGGCACTTACACTACTAACGATACTACACTCTACCACTCTACTTACAATACAACACTCTACTTACAGTACTTATTTACAATGTGAGGTGCTTACTCTGCTAGCAGTGTTTCTTGACAAGTTACCCCAGAATGACAGGACTTGTCAATGGGCAATTGAAACAATTAACATGTAGTAAACTTCAACGTCCAATAACTTTGCACTGAAAGAATACTTTTTTGTAGAATTTTTTTTACATAAAAGTTCTTGAAAAGCTTAATCTGAACATCTCGAAATCAAAAATTTTGAAAATTCGCCTTTTTTAACCCTGGCTGATACCTTATTTTCCAACTTAATCAATGAAAAGTAGTGTGGATCCCCTTAATATGTGATATTTTTTACCTGCAATCTCAGACATAATTCTGGGGTCACTTGCTGTTTTCCCCACATGAGAGATAGAAATGTTAGCTAGTTCCCACCCTTACAATGGTGTGCAGCATGAAAAAACAATAACTCTGTTTTAATACTGCCTATTTTGTAACATTGCAAAATAGAGGGGGTAGGTGGAATCTATACTTTACATATATATATACAAAAGGTTTCTGAAGTTATTGTTTTGACATCTCTCTATCTCTCTATCTATTTTTAGTGCTTGAAGAGTAAGAAATAGCTGATGAAGAAGATCCCACTTTTATTTCCCTCCAAGATACAGTGATCAGTGTTAATCCCCCAACCCATTCCTAGGAGATTTTGTCTTCCAGTGGGAATGGCATGACGTGCTTGACATGCAAATCTAATGGTTTAAGTTGTGTGCATGTCGGATACATTTTGGAATCTCTCCAAACTGACTCCTGCCCTGACTTTGTTGCAGACTTCCATGAAGCATGCATCGAGTCAGGAAGCAGGGGCAGTTTTTTTGGAAGAGGGCCAAAGTGCCTTTCTTTCAGGCCAATCAGTATTAAAAAATCAGGTGCATTAAGAGGATTGATGGCCCTTGAAGATGATGTCTTATCTGCAGCAGACGAAGCAGATGTATGTCCCTTTTGCGAAGCTGAGCCCCTCTGCTGTTCCCCAGCAAATGAAGTCACTATTTATACACAGTATAAAAGAGAAACAGTTTATGGTAAGATTCTACTCATTTTACCAAGGCTGTGCTCTAGCAGCGCCCAGTCGCCTCAAGGCGACCAGCTGACATCTTCGGGTGACTAGAAAAACATACCTCCTTTTTAAGATTTAACTTAGAGATCAAAACATTCTTGCAATAATTTGCCTTTCCCAATTTCGATTTCTTGCTTGGGAATTTGCCAAACAGAGTTTACGATTGGCTCTGTAAACAAAAGATAAATCAATTAAACAATGCAGTGCTTGAAACAATAGTACCAGGAACGGGAAAAAAAACTTTGGGCACTAACGTCTTGAAAGTACAGGAGTTCTATCAACATGGCTAATATTCAGCCGCGAAAGAGTGTGTGACAAAATTTTGCACCGACTATTGTTCTTCGTCTCTCGCGTAAATTTCTAAGTTTCCCACATAAAATGATTTTACTTTGAAGCAAATATTCTCAAAACGTGCTTTTTACTCTGGATAAGGCATGAAAAGCCTTAAATTCACCAAACATTCCTCTAAAATTGGGAAGTAATAAGTTATCAAAGAGCTCTGTGAGCAAACTCGTGAGGTGACCAAACGAATTACAATATTTTTTGGATTATGTTTAATGTTATCTGGTTTAGGGAATATTGTGGCTGATTTTCATCTTTAGAGTATGAGCAGTGGTTCAGTGTTCACTCATAACGCACCTAAGAAAAAAAGTAATACCTGGATAAGAAGGCATTACAATTGAATCGATCATGCTTACACATTTGACGAGGGTGGACAATGTCATGTTTTAAACATTTTTCATTTTTGTTTCTGGTTCACCAAGAAATAGTTGGCAGCAAATGTGGTTGAAAAGTGAACATTGGAAATATAGGAAAAAATCAAGGCAATACTGTCTTAATACATTAATCATTCTCTCTTTGTCAAATGAGATAAACAGAAACTAGTTTTAAGTTTTGTTGCAAACTGGCATTGTCATCTTGTCCTTATAAGGATTGTACAAGGCCATGTTCAAGACATTTTTGATGGAAGTTTCCGATGTAAACATTCAGTGAAATGCAAAGTCAAGGCGATATTTTCATTCCAAGTTGCAACAAGGTGACAAAGAAACGAAGGTTATTTTCCTTTGTCAAGGGAAGTTATAGAAAATTAAGCAAACAGAGAGGAAAAGACTTCCAGCTTACGTAACCAATGTAGGTATACCAATAGCGAATATAGAATGAACAAGTTGCCTATAGTATCCACAGGAAAGAGTATCTAATTCTATTGCAGCCTTAAGTTTCACTGGCTTTAAAAACAATGAAAATGGCTGGAAAAAAAAACTAGCCTGTGAGAGCATCAAACAGGTGCCCTCACATGCTAGAGAAAAACACGAGCGATTTGCAATTGATTGAGCCACCTGTTTATGAGCTAGGCACAATTTAAACGTCCTGGAAGTCTGATATTTTCGGACTTCAAATGGTATCTCTCCAGGGTCGCATTGCTTCCCGAATGCTAGTCAAGGGGAACAAAGACTCTTGGTTTGAGGCTACTAGCATTCCAGTGAAAACCACCAACCAGTCTGTCCGCAAGAACAATACTTGATATCACCAGAGATTTGATCTTATCTGATCACCGACCAGTGCAAAATCTTAGCACCTGCTCCTCAGGTCTGACTTGTAACACTTGATAAACAACTATACTGAGGCCGCGTCCACACTACGCTTGAGATATTTGAAAACGCAGCCTTATTTCTAGGTTTAGGTCTTCCGTCCACAACAATTTGCCATGAAAACGGACGTTCCTTGAACGAACACACTGTTCAAACCCGAGGAATTTCAAAACGCCGGCTTTGCGTTTTAATGTTGATGGAAAACATTTTCAAAATGGAGTTTTTCCAAAACGATGACGTCACGATTTCCTCAAACACAAATCCAATGTTGCATTTTCAAATTTCTCCAACAAAGTGTGTACAGAAAACATCTGATGTGTCTTCCGAGTGATTAACATCCTTTTTAAATTTCTCTGGCATAGTGTGGACAGGGCCTGAGTATTTGCAGTTCCATGGTGCCATTTAAAGTTAATGCTTACATGCTGCATGAACGCCTCCACTTAGACTTGCCACAAGTAGACTTTTACTTCTATAAAATGAAATCGACTTGTTCTGCTTGCTCGGGTTCAAATTTATATTCTGGGTGTGACCTAATGACTCACAGCCTGCCCTTTATTCCCTGGAATTTTATTGATATATTTCAGAGCCAGGGTAAGGAGAGTAAAGGCCGGTTCTCACTAGCGCATGAGCATAAGCACAAGCATAAGCATAACATAAACATAAGCAAGTGAGGACACCGGTGAAATAAGCATAAGCATAAACAGAAGAACGAGCCCACTTATTTGTCTTATGCAGTTCTCACTTGCGCATAAGCATAAGTATGAGCGCATAACCATATGCGTAAGCACAAGAAAACAAGTGGCATGTTCGTTTTTCTTACGCTTACACTTATGCGCTTATGCTTATGCTTATGCGCAAGTGAGAACAGCATAAGACAAATAAGTGGGTTCGTTCTTCTTATATTTCTCCTTATGCATACGCTCATGTAGTGGGTGTTCTCACTTGTTATGATTATGTTATGCTTGTGTTATGCTTGTGCGCTAGTGAGAACCAACCTTAATAAACCATATTGCCTGATTTCATACCGTGAGGGACTTGTCCGCATTTCCATACATTTCTTTGTAATTTTTTTTCGTTTTTAAATGCCTGTATCTGAGTCAAAAATAGCTTGATTAACACCAAACTTGGCTATTTTGTGAATCTCGGTGTGCTCTCTCTGACTATGGGGATCAATAGCTGCTAATCCCATAATTTACAGACTCGTACCTAGTCCCTCACGGTATGAAATCAGGCAATGCCCAGTAACCACAGCCATGTATAAGATCAGATTTCAAGACATAAATAGTTACTGCCTTTGGAGGACGAAACGACACCGAAAACAACAAAATTTCAATTCATTTACAATAGCGGATAGTTAACATTAGAGAAAATACAATATTTCCGAAAATTTCTTCGTCTGCGACAATTAAATAATACAGCGTAGTGAAAGAAAGATAAAAGTTGTAAATAAAAAGACGACAAAAATAGCCAATTATTTTGCGATAAATCGTATTTTAACTGTGCTAAATTAGTGCCCGCTTAGTTCTTTTCTCAGGTGTTTTATAGCAGCTATTAAAATAAAACTAAAAACTTGTACTTGAATGACGTGAATAAAGTAAACAAACACGGCTGCGGAGGTAGCTGTAAATTAAATATGCAGAAATCCATGATGCAAAAATACTGTTCACTTTAAATACCTAAATTTGCCAAAGAAAGGTAACCAAATGAAAGAAACGCAACAGGAAGTTCAATAACAATAAATTTTCATTCAAGATGAGGCAGAAAAAAACTATTTAAAAAGGAAAAAAATGTTCAAAATTTTGCGAACATGCTTCGCTGCGGAAGCTTGAGTTTTTGCCGACGGCTTTTGCAGTCAATTTATCGGCCGTGTCGTTACTCGTGGTACAAACATTTGAATTAAACTTGGATGTAATACTGCACATTACCTTTTCTGTTTTGTAAAGTCCAAGAAAATGCTTTAAATTCGCGTTCTGTATCCAAAACCCACTTGACAGTACACCGACTTTGCAAACACACGGACTTTGTACTTACCTTCAAAAGCATCCTTAATTTCCGTGTCTGAACTTTCTGGCCCCAAAACTACAGCTTTGACTCCTTTCCCGTTCAGGCTGGACACCAGGTCTTTCTTCAAGGAAATCAAAGGAAAAATCACAAGACTAACTGTCTCAACAACTTTTCTTTCACCATGTCGAAAAAAGTCCAACACAAACGGCCTGTAATGGTGAATGTTAAACTCTCTCCAGATCCAGTCAGTGAACATGACGACTAATGTATTCTTTAACTACTACGTTGATTCACTCCGATTTCTTCGAAATCAAGCTTCTTGAAGAAAGCATCTTGTTTGGGCTTAACTGTGTTGTGTGTAGCTTGCGAAAGGAATCCCGATGCAAAACAAACCATGAAGACCTTCCCTCAAAACAAACGTTGCGACTCTATTTGCCGACGAATGAACACATGTGACCTCCAGGCTTTAAAAAAGGCACTCCCGATTGTCCGAAACATCCACAAACACCAAATATACTCACTGACAGTCGTTCTGTAAAGGACAAATTACCCACAGAAAATCCTCGTCCAGACTCGAGCCCGCTGAGCTGTCTGAGGTTTTATAGTTGATACTGATCAGGGAGTTTATTTGCATGTGATGTTGACATAGCTCAGTGGTACTGAACACCTCCACCGTTCAAGTGTACCACGGCCGACTCCGGGTGTGGGCCGATAATTCCAATTTCTTTTGTTTTTCTTTTTTTCCTTTTTTTTTTTAGCGATACAAAAAATAATTGCTCTGCGTTTATATCATTGCACCCGCTATATGCGCATTTACCGTACCATAAAACTGTACTTCAACGACTTCTGTTTCTGTAAAATCCATACGAATTCCGCATCCAGTGAGAACTTGTGCTGCTCATCGATTTTACGATTCTCAATGTTCTCATTTTTGGTAGCCGAGTCTTTAACTTATATCTTTTAATTTAGACCTTTAAAACAGCTTATTTTAATTAAAGATTGACAGCAATTTTAAAAGCAAGCCGCGGCCGCGAGCGTACCTCATTTGCATAAAGTTTACAGCCCATCGAGGGACACATTTGCCCACAACTCACGATAACTCGTGTCGCGCATGCTCACGAGTTAAAAATGAGCGGCCACAGTGTGAGTTACCCTATCAGTTTCGCCTTAAAACAATTCCTGAAATCTGGTCATTATAAGACTTGAACTATACACAAATTCGAAATTTATGATACTTAGAAGTAAAGGTGTTTGCCTTATGTCTATTGTCAAGAAAAAAAAGTGTATCGCGAATGTGCCTCTGATGTACAGATAAGAAGATGTTGATTTCAGTCGGCAGACACGCTGGAATGTCGAAGTTATTTTGGCAATTCTCCTTATCCTTGTTTTGTCTATTTTGCATTGCGCGTTAAATTCTGGGTGCTTGAGATATAAATCATTTCATATTTGATTTTCAAGCTTACCAGCTTTTCATTTTTTATTGAACTTTTTTTTGCATGTTCGTGTAATTTTTGCGCAGTATTTTGTGCTAAAATTAACTTATGCAAATTGAGGAAATTTGACGTCTACAGTGTTTACTCAGTTTAGGCTAGAGATAAAGAATTAGTTATTGCACATCGGGTTGTTTTTGCTGTTTGCAATGGCAGGATCGTGTTCCTTCTCGGCAGTTACAGGTGGTGTGTGCGGAAGTAGTCGTGCATTTATAGATTGTGTAGCCCTAAACAGCTGCGCCGACGATATCAGTTCGCATCTTCAAAAACACCACCTGTCAAGGGAAAAAGGTTTGTGAAAAGGATCTAATCCTGGCAAGAGCAGGTCCTCTAGAGCTTACAGAAGAACAAGTGAAAAATATGACAGTTTGTCCAGCTCATCGTTTCACCCTTGGAAAGTACTGGCAAGCACCTAAAACCTGCCAGTACCCAAAACATCATGGCAAGAAAACGGCGGTGACTGGAACACATGTAATAAATTTCAAGCTAGCACGGGGAAATTAAAAACATCTTTGGAGAAGCTATGTCGTGTAAGTTTTAGCTTTGAAGATTTTATTTTGACCACTGCATGTTGTTTATGTTTGAAGGCCTCATTTTTCCATGAGTCATTTCACGAGTGTGGTTTGGGCGCTCTACTTTTGGACAACAATATTATCTAATGAATACAATAATATTATTTAAACTTTCTCATTTTTTTATGAAGTTGCTCAGCAATACAACTTGTGGTTGCTCGTTCAGGGTTTATTATATTTTTGGTTTTTGAGGGGGGCAGGTGGGTGTGGTAAAAAATCGTCCGATCTTCTTGCCGCAAGTTCTAGGTATTTTATAAACACGTATGAGTAAGTTATTACCATTTATTATTGTTATACTAGCAATCTGCACAACGTGCAGGAAGAAACACAATGAAGATGTTGCTCAAAAAACAGACTGGCTGTACCCCAAGGAACCTGACATCAAACATGTAAGTAGAGAATACAATCTACTTTGAAAAAGAAAGAAAAATCACTTTTACCGTCACCTTTGGCAATAGCCTAACGTGAGTTGACAAATGTTCTTGCTTTTACATTTTCCATTACCTGCCAAAGAGGCTGCGACGGAAACCATCGGCCTCCTCGTCACCCAAGAGCCTGCAACTCCTCAGAATATTCCTGCCACTCCATGCTGGACTCCAGGAACAGATGCCACGTCTCCTTCAACACCCTTAGTTACAAATACAGTTCGTGAGTTTAATTCGGCCATGGACACGATTGCAAATCTCACTGCACAAGAAACAAAACGTGAGCCTGTTATCTCCCAACTAAAAGAACCCTTGAACAACTTGAGCAAAGAAGAACAGTTCAATATTGTACAAAAAGCTAGTGAAGACTGTTTACTAGTGTGCAGTGCAATAGCTCCTGGAAGTGGTGAGGAACTCTTCAAGTCCATGGCTCAGTCTGCACAAGGAGAAACATTTGAAGGTTCGCCACCTGGTGATCTAGTGGTACTTATGACTGCATACAAGCAGGCTAAGACTAAGAATTTAAAGAAGCAGATACTAAGCCTTTACGCATATAGATATCCCATAAGCATGCTGCAAAAAATTCACCAACCACACGGAAAACTATCCACATGGGAAATAAAGCAAGCACGCTCTCATGCTAATCTAAGCGGCCCTGGTACGATCCCAGAAGTTACAACCAAGCACCGCGTACGTCTTGACATGAGTAAGGTCGACCACTTTGTGGAATTTACAAATAGACCGTACTTCTATCAAGACGTTTCTTATGGTAGTAAAATACTAGTCCTTGAAAATGGCGACAGAATAGAGATGCCTAATGTTGTGAGGACAGTGATCAGATCTACAATGAATAACAATACATGGAGTATTGCAAAGAAAATTGTCACGAACCCCTTAGTAGGTCAACTTTGTTCAAAATTCTGGAGGTCCGGGAAGCATCTCAGCACAAGTCCCTCCAGGGCTTGGACAATACTGTAGCTGATGGTGCGGCAGGATTTCAGACTCTTGAAACACTGGTTGAAACTCTTGAGAAAGGAGGAATGGAGAAACAGTGGTGTCTTGATGTTCATAGAAAGCTTAGAGATGCAAAACGCTATCTCAATACTGACTTCCGCGAACAAAGCCAACCACATGATTCTACCTGCGCTGACCACTATCGGCATTTTGCGCTTAGTGATCCTGCTGAAGCCGACTTCCAGCAACCCTGTTCACACGAGCACATATTCAGTTGCGATGACTGCCAAGGGATGAAGAATGTACTTCAGGAAGTCAGACTAGGGATCGAAGGGTCATCCTGAACACCTTACAATTCAGAACAAAGAGAAGACCTACTATATGACTTTGACCGTGCAAAGTCAGACATCTTGTTGTGGAAAGCACACATTATTCGTTCGATAAACCAGGAAGAGGATAAACAAGATGCAATTAGATCGGCCAACGACACGTCAGCTATTTTAATAATGGACTGGGCCATGAAATTTCTTCAAATTAGATATCGTGAGAAGCAGTCCGACTGGTTTGGAAAACGACGCCTTGGCTGGCACATATCCACAGTCATAACTAAGAATGCCAGCACTGGAAAGTCTGAGCTAAAATCCTATGCGCATATCTTTGATTCGTGCCAGCAGGACTGGTACGCAGTCTGTTCAATAATTGAAAACACATTGGAAGTTGTAAAAAAGGATCACCCCCAGATTACCCGAGTGAGCCTTAGAAGTGATGAAGCAGGCTGTTACCACAACAACTTCCTCTTGGAACCCACAAGACTACGTCAAGTGATGACAAGCAAAGCAGCGGTCTCTTCTTGTGCTCTGAGCCTGGATGTCAGATGGTGTTCAAGAAATTCAGTGAGCTTGAGAGTCATCTTGATGTTGGCGAACACCGCCAAGTACCCAGAGCCTCCGAAAAAGTGTACGACAAACTCAGAAGAGACTGGGCCGAAAAATTCCTTACTGTCGACGAGGAAACCGGCCACACACTAGTGGCACATAGCGATCGGCAATGTGACAAAAATGAAGCTTCTGGTTCTTGCAGTGACTTACAGCTTGGCTGGGCTTTACACAAGCCGTGAAGTCAAGCTGTGCGGTTTACGGATGAAGTTAAACAGTACCTAACCACAAAATTCAACCTTGGAGAGAGAACTGGCAACAAAGCAGATCCCGGAAAAGTGGCTGCAGACATGAGAACATCGAGGAAAGCAGATGGTTCGCGGATGTTTGAAAGAAAAGACTGGCTAATGAAGAGTCAAGTGCAAGGCTTCTTCTCGAGACTGGCGGCCACTCAAGTACGCAGAGACATAACAGTTTTCCCTCCCCTACAGAGGTTGATTTTTGCTTTTATGAAGCTACAGTGAAGAAAAAGCTGTACAGCGGTTATTCAAGTACAAAAGGGTTTACCACAAAGAAATTTCCAATTTCTCTTCGGTGTCATGGCTCGCATGTTTGTTTGTTTGTCTGTGAAAGGTCATTGCGTCAAATTATTTCAATACCAATCAAGTTTTAAATATGGTTTTGGCGGATGGCAGTGATCTGGAAGACGAGGAAAGTATAGAAAATTTTGGCGAACTGGAGAGTGAAATTGTTTTGTTTGTTCGCAAGACGGAAGTTTTTTGGGAAGGTTCGGTTTGACCTTTGCCGCCATGTGACAGGTCTTCACTGAAAGCGGAGGAGGTATTTTGTCTTATTTTTTAGACAAAGTCTAAAAAGTCTAAATTCATTGTTCAAACATTAAGCAAACTTAAATTATTAATAAGCTTGATACAAAGCTTTCTCAGGATCTGTTCTCTTGAATACATTCCTACATTTTACTGTAAACCCGTCCATGTGGCATTTTATATTTTAACTAGATCTGGGAGTATATTTAAAAATCATATTACTTTGGATGGAGAAAACATCAGTTGGCTTAGTAGTTTTGCATTATGAATAGCTTATAAAATAGCCTTGTTGATGTATACAATGCCAAGGAAAATATGTAAAACATCTTGAGAAAATATATCTAAACCTAGAAATTCTGTTTTTAATTTGCATATTTTCATAAATTATGTGATTGTTGGTTACCATGGAGATTGGCATTATTATTTTTTTTGTACAGCATTGTGCAAAAGTAATGCAAACGATAATCGAAGAATACCGCGATTATCGCGATAAATCAGCAATATTTAACGAGGATTTACCTTAAACAATATATCGAACGATATATCGTTAGAGCTATTGTTTTATTTCTCAACGAGATATCGTTTCCTGTCAGCAATATATCATTTCCACTTTGCGATATATCGTTTCTGCTTCGCAATAAATCATTTCTGCTTTGCGATATATCTTAGCGAGATATCGTTCCAGTTTATCGTCCTGGCATTGTGAAATACACATGCACTTCTCCAAAAATCATTTACGATAAGGACAAATCCTCTTCGTTTTTAAGTCGCTTTTTGAGATGGCAAGTGGCAAGTTAAATGTTTTCAATGTTAATTAAAGGAACTATTGAACCTACCTGCCTTGGTTCCATCAAAAAATCCGCCCTGTAACATGTGAAATCCTATTACAAATTTCGTAGCAAAGAAGGCAACTGTGCCACTGTAGAAGTGTAGGTGGGCACGATAGTCAAAAGCCAGTTCGCTCCATAATCAGACACTTTGCTCCATACAAAAGTTACTTCGCTCCATACAGAAGTTACTTCGCTCCATGATTTTCACCCAGAAATTGAATCCCCCAGCTTCCAAATTGAACACCAGATAAACTGGAAGGTTGATACTTCTTCTCGAGGCATTCAATTCGAAGATCCATTTAAAATCCAAGTGCTAGCTGCCAAATACGCTGTAGTTTTCGAGAAATGCAGCTTTCGAAGCAACCAGCATCCGTGAGAGCAACAGTCACACTGTTTACTTTGCCCTGATTGGATGCATTTGTTAGTATCATCCAATCAGCGTGGAGTAACAGCATGACTGTGGATGAGCTTTCAGAATGTCACAAAAAAAGTCGTTTGAACGGTAAGTTAACGTAAAACGATTTTTGAAGAGCATTTAAACATCTAACAAACAGTTTTGTCAGTTTGATGGAGGAGCATTTCAGTTAACATCAAATGAAAACAGCATGGTACAAAATCTCTTGTTGTCATAAGGTATTAAATCGTGACATGCTGTGGTCCTGGCCAACGGCTGTGAATGCTCGATGAAATGTTTTTGCATCAGTGAACAGTTCATTGTGTCAACCTCAGTACGTTTTTCAAAACAGAACTTTGCAAGCCCATTAGCCTTTGGAGCATGGAGAGCTTTTTGAAAGCGAATTTTTGGTCTTTGTTCAACCCCTTATTACTCGACTGTGCCCATTGCATGTAAACAGACACGGATTCATCATACACAATTGCTTCACTACAATAAATCGTTGAAGCAAAGTTCACTTCGACATACTGTACATTGTATTGTTACAACGAACTTCGCTGCAACGATATATCGTGGTGATATATCGTTTTGCTTTGCGAGATATCGTTGCAACAAAGTCTCCCTAAAACGATATCTCGGCTAGATGTTGCGAAGATTGTACCAATATCTCGCTGATTTATCATTTTGACGTTCACCAATCCGTGCGATGTTTCCTTGATATATCGGCGATAAATCACGAGAACAAAGTGCAATATTCGTCAATTATCACTTGCATTACTTTTGCACAGTACTGTATTGCAGAAATGTTCAGAATTTAATAACCTCTCTAACCATGTATAACATGTATATGTGACCCTCCACGGGAAAACATACACTAACAATCTTCCGTTAAACGGGCTAAAACGTTAGCTACCGTTAGTCATTCGTTAGAATCATTTGATAAAACAATTAATAGCATTAGTCAATCCGTTAACAGGTGACCCTTGCCCGTTAGAGCGTTATTCATGACCGTTAGTAGCGTTTGTCAATCCGTTAGCACCCAATGCTTGCCCGTTAGAGCATTAGCCGTATCTGTTTTCATGAATCCATTTGTCTGATGATCCTTTCTCGTCAGAAAACTGAGGGACGACATTCGATTGGCAGACAGTTTCTAATAAACGAAACTCGAAAGACTGTTTTAAAAGCTGAATTTCTTCACAAAAGTGTTCCTGATGCACCATTTATTGATGGGTAATTCACGAGCATAGTTCATAGAGTGAAGTTTATTCGGAATGTGCCGCCGATCGCGAGCGTGAATTTGTGGCATCACGACAGGCAATGTGATGTCTCTTTTGGGGTTCTACAAGACGCACAAAGTTGATTGAAATGGCAAAATACTCGGAGACCAAATACTCTATCGTAAATGCTGAATTTCGTTACAAAAGTGTTCATGAGGCGCCATTTACGCCAATGCGAGTGCGCCACCTCCGACAAAAAGAAGCTCGCCCTGTTTCTGCAGCTCGCTTGGCTGATACATGTCCGAAAATTTCGGCTGTTTGGGCATGGCCAATCTTTGGTCAGGGTGTGCCTGATTGTAAAGCTTGAACACGTAATCAGTGTTTGTGAAGTTCTGCTTCGCCTGATCTTTAATTTCTCTGTTGGTTTCAATCCAGTCGAGAAGTTGTGTGCGATCGCGCATGTATTTTGCCATCACCGCCTGATAAGCTTCCAAGGCTTTGTCATGCCGCGTTTTCTCTTCTAACGCAGCCTTTCCTCCATCGTCCCCCAAATATTTTGCGAGATAGTTGCCGCCTATGAAAGCCGCAGCGTTAAGAATTGCGCCAGCTATCATGATCCCAGCGCCTGCCATTTTTAGATGAAAATATCTATTTAGTTGCATGAAGAATTTCTAACCGAAGTTTTTACGTGCCAGTCATCAATCATTTTAACATAGTCGCATTTATTCAAACCGATTCAGGGAGAATCTTCCGGTCTGTGAGATACTGTTTCAGCGTGATGCTGCCATCAATGACAGCGGTGAACTTTGCGTAGTTCATGGCATTGCTGCTGGGGTCAGCGGTGAAGTTCTCTTTTACAACTTTTTTCGCAATCCATCCGATGCCAGCGGCCATGCCAGTCAGAGTAGCGGCGTCCATGATTGTT
Source organism: Platygyra sinensis (assembly GCA_019787425.1). Lineage (NCBI taxonomy): Eukaryota > Metazoa > Cnidaria > Anthozoa > Scleractinia > Merulinidae > Platygyra > Platygyra sinensis. The sequence continues at coordinate 25,943 of JAHPZR010054814.1, read as the reverse complement.
TTCACGAGCTTGTTGTCAGGCATGTTGATATATTTTTTGAATATTTTTTTCAATTGATGGATCTAATCAAATTCATGTTCAATTTCAAGAAGCTTTTTCTCGAGTTCATGAATCTTTTCATGATTTTCGATGAAACTTTCATTACTTTCTATTTCCTCTTTCATTGATTGAATCACATCATACAAAAAGCGCAAGGCCATTATTGAAAGACCAATTTTTGTTAAGGCACAAAGAAAGGTGTCACGACTGCTGTCAGACATGTTTGATATATCTTTAAGATTTTTTTTTTAATTGACATCTTGACAAATCGCACACAAAAATTTTTATGTTTTAATTTATTTCCATCATCAAAAAAATATTCTTGGCATTCTTCACACATGACCCTTTGTTTTACGACGGGTTCCCAAGTTTCTTCTTCGGGATGAGAAGACATGATATGCCAGGCCATTTTGAAACTTTTCAGCGTGAGATTGACCCAGAAAAGAGCAATTCCAGAAACGGCGGCAATTTTGATGATGTACTGCACGACGTCAACTTTTGGTGCCATGGCATATCAGCTTGTGATGAAATGTTTAATTCGCTTCATTCCATTTTTTTGATGCCCGACTTTCGTTTAGGTGGTGTTCAGTTGCATCAACAGGTGATGGCGAGGGCGCCTTTGGCATCTGAGGTGATGGCCGTGACTGTTCTCGTTTATAGTAAATCTCCAACACTGAAACAAAAATGCTGATGACCCTCAGCCACTGTGTTGTTGTCAGATCGTTTCTGGTTGTCTCAGGCACTGGTGGGTCGGCCTTTTTCTGAACATTTTGATTTGCGATGATAATCTGAGCCTCAGCAAAAACTTTTTTCTGTGCCTCGCGGGCCTGTCTCGTTTTCTCAGCGATAGCTTTGCCAGCAGCGACTCGTTTCCGATTTTTCGGCCGTGGGGCAGGTGTTCCTG
>JAHPZR010054814.1:0-17500 GCA_019787425.1 Platygyra sinensis | reverse complement strand
GCTGAGGGTCATCAGCATTTTTGTTTCAGTGTTGGAGATTTACTATAAACGAGAACAGTCACGGCCATCACCTCAGATGCCAAAGGCGCCCTCGCCATCACCTGTTGATGCAACTGAACACCACCTAAACGAAAGTCGGGCATCAAAAAAATGGAATGAAGCGAATTAAACATTTCATCACAAGCTGATATGCCATGGCACCAAAAGTTGACGTCGTGCAGTACATCATCAAAATTGCCGCCGTTTCTGGAATTGCTCTTTTCTGGGTCAATCTCACGCTGAAAAGTTTCAAAATGGCCTGGCATATCATGTCTTCTCATCCCGAAGAAGAAACTTGGGAACCCGTCGTAAAACAAAGGGTCATGTGTGAAGAATGCCAAGAATATTTTTTTGATGATGGAAATAAATTAAAACATAAAAATTTTTGTGTGCGATTTGTCAAGATGTCAATTAAAAAAAAAATCTTAAAGATATATCAAACATGTCTGACAGCAGTCGTGACACCTTTCTTTGTGCCTTAACAAAAATTGGTCTTTCAATAATGGCCTTGCGCTTTTTGTATGATGTGATTCAATCAATGAAAGAGGAAATAGAAAGTAATGAAAGTTTCATCGAAAATCATGAAAAGATTCATGAACTCGAGAAAAAGCTTCTTGAAATTGAACATGAATTTGATTAGATCCATCAATTGAAAAAAATATTCAAAAAATATATCAACATGCCTGACAACAAGCTCGTGAAAACAATCATGGACGCCGCTACTCTGACTGGCATGGCCGCTGGCATCGGATGGATTGCGAAAAAAGTTGTAAAAGAGAACTTCACCGCTGACCCCAGCAGCAATGCCATGAACTACGCAAAGTTCACCGCTGTCATTGATGGCAGCATCACGCTGAAACAGTATCTCACAGACCGGAAGATTCTCCCTGAATCGGTTTGAATAAATGCGACTATGTTAAAATGATTGATGACTGGCACGTAAAAACTTCGGTTAGAAATTCTTCATGCAACTAAATAGATATTTTCATCTAAAAATGGCAGGCGCTGGGATCATGATAGCTGGCGCAATTCTTAACGCTGCGGCTTTCATAGGCGGCAACTATCTCGCAAAATATTTGGGGGACGATGGAGGAAAGGCTGCGTTAGAAGAGAAAACGCGGCATGACAAAGCCTTGGAAGCTTATCAGGCGGTGATGGCAAAATACATGCGCGATCGCACACAACTTCTCGACTGGATTGAAACCAACAGAGAAATTAAAGATCAGGCGAAGCAGAACTTCACAAACACTGATTACGTGTTCAAGCTTTACAATCAGGCACACCCTGACCAAAGATTGGCCATGCCCAAACAGCCGAAATTTTCGGACATGTATCAGCCAAGCGAGCTGCAGAAACAGGGCGAGCTTCTTTTTGTCGGAGGTGGCGCACTCGCATTGGCGTAAATGGCGCCTCATGAACACTTTTGTAACGAAATTCAGCATTTACGATAGAGTATTTGGTCTCCGAGTATTTTGCCATTTCAATCAACTTTGTGCGTCTTGTAGAACCCCAAAAGAGACATCACATTGCCTGTCGTGATGCCACAAATTCACGCTCGCGATCGGCGGCACATTCCGAATAAACTTCACTCTATGAACTATGCTCGTGAATTACCCATCAATAAATGGTGCATCAGGAACACTTTTGTGAAGAAATTCAGCTTTTAAAACAGTCTTTCGAGTTTCGTTTATTAGAAACTGTCTGCCAATCGAATGTCGTCCCTCAGTTTTCTGACGAGAAAGGATCATCAGACAAATGGATTCATGAAAACAGATACGGCTAATGCTCTAACGGGCAAGCATTGGGTGCTAACGGATTGACAAACGCTACTAACGGTCATGAATAACGCTCTAACGGGCAAGGGTCACCTGTTAACGGATTGACTAATGCTATTAATTGTTTTATCAAATGATTCTAACGAATGACTAACGGTAGCTAACGTTTTAGCCCGTTTAACGGAAGATTGTTAGTGTATGTTTTCCCGTGGAGGGTCACATATACATGTTATACATGGTTAGAGAGGTTATTAAATTCTGAACATTTCTGCAATACAGTACTGTGCAAAAGTAATGCAAGTGATAATTGACGAATATTGCACTTTGTTCTCGTGATTTATCGCCGATATATCAAGGAAACATCGCACGGATTGGTGAACGTCAAAATGATAAATCAGCGAGATATTGGTACAATCTTCGCAACATCTAGCCGAGATATCGTTTTAGGGAGACTTTGTTGCAACGATATCTCGCAAAGCAAAACGATATATCACCACGATATATCGTTGCAGCGAAGTTCGTTGTAACAATACAATGTACAGTATGTCGAAGTGAACTTTGCTTCAACGATTTATTGTAGTGAAGCAATTGTGTATGATGAATCCGTGTCTGTTTACATGCAATGGGCACAGTCGAGTAATAAGGGGTTGAACAAAGACCAAAAATTCGCTTTCAAAAAGCTCTCCATGCTCCAAAGGCTAATGGGCTTGCAAAGTTCTGTTTTGAAAAACGTACTGAGGTTGACACAATGAACTGTTCACTGATGCAAAAACATTTCATCGAGCATTCACAGCCGTTGGCCAGGACCACAGCATGTCACGATTTAATACCTTATGACAACAAGAGATTTTGTACCATGCTGTTTTCATTTGATGTTAACTGAAATGCTCCTCCATCAAACTGACAAAACTGTTTGTTAGATGTTTAAATGCTCTTCAAAAATCGTTTTACGTTAACTTACCGTTCAAACGACTTTTTTTGTGACATTCTGAAAGCTCATCCACAGTCATGCTGTTACTCCACGCTGATTGGATGATACTAACAAATGCATCCAATCAGGGCAAAGTAAACAGTGTGACTGTTGCTCTCACGGATGCTGGTTGCTTCGAAAGCTGCATTTCTCGAAAACTACAGCGTATTTGGCAGCTAGCACTTGGATTTTAAATGGATCTTCGAATTGAATGCCTCGAGAAGAAGTATCAACCTTCCAGTTTATCTGGTGTTCAATTTGGAAGCTGGGGGATTCAATTTCTGGGTGAAAATCATGGAGCGAAGTAACTTCTGTATGGAGCGAAGTAACTTTTGTATGGAGCAAAGTGTCTGATTATGGAGCGAACTGGCTTTTGACTATCGTGCCCACCTACACTTCTACAGTGGCACAGTTGCCTTCTTTGCTACGAAATTTGTAATAGGATTTCACATGTTACAGGGCGGATTTTTTGATGGAACCAAGGCAGGTAGGTTCAATAGTTCCTTTAATTAACATTGAAAACATTTAACTTGCCACTTGCCATCTCAAAAAGCGACTTAAAAACGAAGAGGATTTGTCCTTATCGTAAATGATTTTTGGAGAAGTGCATGTGTATTTCACAATGCCAGGACGATAAACTGGAACGATATCTCGCTAAGATATATCGCAAAGCAGAAATGATTTATTGCGAAGCAGAAACGATATATCGCAAAGTGGAAATGATATATTGCTGACAGGAAACGATATCTCGTTGAGAAATAAAACAATAGCTCTAACGATATATCGTTCGATATATTGTTTAAGGTAAATCCTCGTTAAATATTGCTGATTTATCGCGATAATCGCGGTATTCTTCGATTATCGTTTGCATTACTTTTGCACAATGCTGTACAAAAAAAATAATAATGCCAATCTCCATGGTAACCAACAATCACATAATTTATGAAAATATGCAAATTAAAAACAGAATTTCTAGGTTTAGATATATTTTCTCAAGATGTTTTACATATTTTCCTTGGCATTGTATACATCAACAAGGCTATTTTATAAGCTATTCATAATGCAAAACTACTAAGCCAACTGATGTTTTCTCCATCCAAAGTAATATGATTTTTAAATATACTCCCAGATCTAGTTAAAATATAAAATGCCACATGGACGGGTTTACAGTAAAATGTAGGAATGTATTCAAGAGAACAGATCCTGAGAAAGCTTTGTATCAAGCTTATTAATAATTTAAGTTTGCTTAATGTTTGAACAATGAATTTAGACTTTTTAGACTTTGTCTAAAAAATAAGACAAAATACCTCCTCCGCTTTCAGTGAAGACCTGTCACATGGCGGCAAAGGTCAAACCGAACCTTCCCAAAAAACTTCCGTCTTGCGAACAAACAAAACAATTTCACTCTCCAGTTCGCCAAAATTTTCTATACTTTCCTCGTCTTCCAGATCACTGCCATCCGCCAAAACCATATTTAAAACTTGATTGGTATTGAAATAATTTGACGCAATGACCTTTCACAGACAAACAAACAAACATGCGAGCCATGACACCGAAGAGAAATTGGAAATTTCTTTGTGGTAAACCCTTTTGTACTTGAATAACCGCTGTACAGCTTTTTCTTCACTGTAGCTTCATAAAAGCAAAAATCAACCTCTGTAGGGGAGGGAAAACTGTTATGTCTCTGCGTACTTGAGTGGCCGCCAGTCTCGAGAAGAAGCCTTGCACTTGACTCTTCATTAGCCAGTCTTTTCTTTCAAACATCCGCGAACCATCTGCTTTCCTCGATGTTCTCATGTCTGCAGCCACTTTTCCGGGATCTGCTTTGTTGCCAGTTCTCTCTCCAAGGTTGAATTTTGTGGTTAGGTACTGTTTAACTTCATCCGTAAACCGCACAGCTTGACTTCACGGCTTGTGTAAAGCCCAGCCAAGCTGTAAGTCACTGCAAGAACCAGAAGCTTCATTTTTGTCACATTGCCGATCGCTATGTGCCACTAGTGTGTGGCCGGTTTCCTCGTCGACAGTAAGGAATTTTTCGGCCCAGTCTCTTCTGAGTTTGTCGTACACTTTTTCGGAGGCTCTGGGTACTTGGCGGTGTTCGCCAACATCAAGATGACTCTCAAGCTCACTGAATTTCTTGAACACCATCTGACATCCAGGCTCAGAGCACAAGAAGAGACCGCTGCTTTGCTTGTCATCACTTGACGTAGTCTTGTGGGTTCCAAGAGGAAGTTGTTGTGGTAACAGCCTGCTTCATCACTTCTAAGGCTCACTCGGGTAATCTGGGGGTGATCCTTTTTTACAACTTCCAATGTGTTTTCAATTATTGAACAGACTGCGTACCAGTCCTGCTGGCACGAATCAAAGATATGCGCATAGGATTTTAGCTCAGACTTTCCAGTGCTGGCATTCTTAGTTATGACTGTGGATATGTGCCAGCCAAGGCGTCGTTTTCCAAACCAGTCGGACTGCTTCTCACGATATCTAATTTGAAGAAATTTCATGGCCCAGTCCATTATTAAAATAGCTGACGTGTCGTTGGCCGATCTAATTGCATCTTGTTTATCCTCTTCCTGGTTTATCGAACGAATAATGTGTGCTTTCCACAACAAGATGTCTGACTTTGCACGGTCAAAGTCATATAGTAGGTCTTCTCTTTGTTCTGAATTGTAAGGTGTTCAGGATGACCCTTCGATCCCTAGTCTGACTTCCTGAAGTACATTCTTCATCCCTTGGCAGTCATCGCAACTGAATATGTGCTCGTGTGAACAGGGTTGCTGGAAGTCGGCTTCAGCAGGATCACTAAGCGCAAAATGCCGATAGTGGTCAGCGCAGGTAGAATCATGTGGTTGGCTTTGTTCGCGGAAGTCAGTATTGAGATAGCGTTTTGCATCTCTAAGCTTTCTATGAACATCAAGACACCACTGTTTCTCCATTCCTCCTTTCTCAAGAGTTTCAACCAGTGTTTCAAGAGTCTGAAATCCTGCCGCACCATCAGCTACAGTATTGTCCAAGCCCTGGAGGGACTTGTGCTGAGATGCTTCCCGGACCTCCAGAATTTTGAACAAAGTTGACCTACTAAGGGGTTCGTGACAATTTTCTTTGCAATACTCCATGTATTGTTATTCATTGTAGATCTGATCACTGTCCTCACAACATTAGGCATCTCTATTCTGTCGCCATTTTCAAGGACTAGTATTTTACTACCATAAGAAACGTCTTGATAGAAGTACGGTCTATTTGTAAATTCCACAAAGTGGTCGACCTTACTCATGTCAAGACGTACGCGGTGCTTGGTTGTAACTTCTGGGATCGTACCAGGGCCGCTTAGATTAGCATGAGAGCGTGCTTGCTTTATTTCCCATGTGGATAGTTTTCCGTGTGGTTGGTGAATTTTTTGCAGCATGCTTATGGGATATCTATATGCGTAAAGGCTTAGTATCTGCTTCTTTAAATTCTTAGTCTTAGCCTGCTTGTATGCAGTCATAAGTACCACTAGATCACCAGGTGGCGAACCTTCAAATGTTTCTCCTTGTGCAGACTGAGCCATGGACTTGAAGAGTTCCTCACCACTTCCAGGAGCTATTGCACTGCACACTAGTAAACAGTCTTCACTAGCTTTTTGTACAATATTGAACTGTTCTTCTTTGCTCAAGTTGTTCAAGGGTTCTTTTAGTTGGGAGATAACAGGCTCACGTTTTGTTTCTTGTGCAGTGAGATTTGCAATCGTGTCCATGGCCGAATTAAACTCACGAACTGTATTTGTAACTAAGGGTGTTGAAGGAGACGTGGCATCTGTTCCTGGAGTCCAGCATGGAGTGGCAGGAATATTCTGAGGAGTTGCAGGCTCTTGGGTGACGAGGAGGCCGATGGTTTCCGTCGCAGCCTCTTTGGCAGGTAATGGAAAATGTAAAAGCAAGAACATTTGTCAACTCACGTTAGGCTATTGCCAAAGGTGACGGTAAAAGTGATTTTTCTTTCTTTTTCAAAGTAGATTGTATTCTCTACTTACATGTTTGATGTCAGGTTCCTTGGGGTACAGCCAGTCTGTTTTTTGAGCAACATCTTCATTGTGTTTCTTCCTGCACGTTGTGCAGATTGCTAGTATAACAATAATAAATGGTAATAACTTACTCATACGTGTTTATAAAATACCTAGAACTTGCGGCAAGAAGATCGGACGATTTTTTACCACACCCACCTGCCCCCCTCAAAAACCAAAAATATAATAAACCCTGAACGAGCAACCACAAGTTGTATTGCTGAGCAACTTCATAAAAAAATGAGAAAGTTTAAATAATATTATTGTATTCATTAGATAATATTGTTGTCCAAAAGTAGAGCGCCCAAACCACACTCGTGAAATGACTCATGGAAAAATGAGGCCTTCAAACATAAACAACATGCAGTGGTCAAAATAAAATCTTCAAAGCTAAAACTTACACGACATAGCTTCTCCAAAGATGTTTTTAATTTCCCCGTGCTAGCTTGAAATTTATTACATGTGTTCCAGTCACCGCCGTTTTCTTGCCATGATGTTTTGGGTACTGGCAGGTTTTAGGTGCTTGCCAGTACTTTCCAAGGGTGAAACGATGAGCTGGACAAACTGTCATATTTTTCACTTGTTCTTCTGTAAGCTCTAGAGGACCTGCTCTTGCCAGGATTAGATCCTTTTCACAAACCTTTTTCCCTTGACAGGTGGTGTTTTTGAAGATGCGAACTGATATCGTCGGCGCAGCTGTTTAGGGCTACACAATCTATAAATGCACGACTACTTCCGCACACACCACCTGTAACTGCCGAGAAGGAACACGATCCTGCCATTGCAAACAGCAAAAACAACCCGATGTGCAATAACTAATTCTTTATCTCTAGCCTAAACTGAGTAAACACTGTAGACGTCAAATTTCCTCAATTTGCATAAGTTAATTTTAGCACAAAATACTGCGCAAAAATTACACGAACATGCAAAAAAAAGTTCAATAAAAAATGAAAAGCTGGTAAGCTTGAAAATCAAATATGAAATGATTTATATCTCAAGCACCCAGAATTTAACGCGCAATGCAAAATAGACAAAACAAGGATAAGGAGAATTGCCAAAATAACTTCGACATTCCAGCGTGTCTGCCGACTGAAATCAACATCTTCTTATCTGTACATCAGAGGCACATTCGCGATACACTTTTTTTTCTTGACAATAGACATAAGGCAAACACCTTTACTTCTAAGTATCATAAATTTCGAATTTGTGTATAGTTCAAGTCTTATAATGACCAGATTTCAGGAATTGTTTTAAGGCGAAACTGATAGGGTAACTCACACTGTGGCCGCTCATTTTTAACTCGTGAGCATGCGCGACACGAGTTATCGTGAGTTGTGGGCAAATGTGTCCCTCGATGGGCTGTAAACTTTATGCAAATGAGGTACGCTCGCGGCCGCGGCTTGCTTTTAAAATTGCTGTCAATCTTTAATTAAAATAAGCTGTTTTAAAGGTCTAAATTAAAAGATATAAGTTAAAGACTCGGCTACCAAAAATGAGAACATTGAGAATCGTAAAATCGATGAGCAGCACAAGTTCTCACTGGATGCGGAATTCGTATGGATTTTACAGAAACAGAAGTCGTTGAAGTACAGTTTTATGGTACGGTAAATGCGCATATAGCGGGTGCAATGATATAAACGCAGAGCAATTATTTTTTGTATCGCTAAAAAAAAAAAGGAAAAAAAGAAAAACAAAAGAAATTGGAATTATCGGCCCACACCCGGAGTCGGCCGTGGTACACTTGAACGGTGGAGGTGTTCAGTACCACTGAGCTATGTCAACATCACATGCAAATAAACTCCCTGATCAGTATCAACTATAAAACCTCAGACAGCTCAGCGGGCTCGAGTCTGGACGAGGATTTTCTGTGGGTAATTTGTCCTTTACAGAACGACTGTCAGTGAGTATATTTGGTGTTTGTGGATGTTTCGGACAATCGGGAGTGCCTTTTTTAAAGCCTGGAGGTCACATGTGTTCATTCGTCGGCAAATAGAGTCGCAACGTTTGTTTTGAGGGAAGGTCTTCATGGTTTGTTTTGCATCGGGATTCCTTTCGCAAGCTACACACAACACAGTTAAGCCCAAACAAGATGCTTTCTTCAAGAAGCTTGATTTCGAAGAAATCGGAGTGAATCAACGTAGTAGTTAAAGAATACATTAGTCGTCATGTTCACTGACTGGATCTGGAGAGAGTTTAACATTCACCATTACAGGCCGTTTGTGTTGGACTTTTTTCGACATGGTGAAAGAAAAGTTGTTGAGACAGTTAGTCTTGTGATTTTTCCTTTGATTTCCTTGAAGAAAGACCTGGTGTCCAGCCTGAACGGGAAAGGAGTCAAAGCTGTAGTTTTGGGGCCAGAAAGTTCAGACACGGAAATTAAGGATGCTTTTGAAGGTAAGTACAAAGTCCGTGTGTTTGCAAAGTCGGTGTACTGTCAAGTGGGTTTTGGATACAGAACGCGAATTTAAAGCATTTTCTTGGACTTTACAAAACAGAAAAGGTAATGTGCAGTATTACATCCAAGTTTAATTCAAATGTTTGTACCACGAGTAACGACACGGCCGATAAATTGACTGCAAAAGCCGTCGGCAAAAACTCAAGCTTCCGCAGCGAAGCATGTTCGCAAAATTTTGAACATTTTTTTCCTTTTTAAATAGTTTTTTTCTGCCTCATCTTGAATGAAAATTTATTGTTATTGAACTTCCTGTTGCGTTTCTTTCATTTGGTTACCTTTCTTTGGCAAATTTAGGTATTTAAAGTGAACAGTATTTTTGCATCATGGATTTCTGCATATTTAATTTACAGCTACCTCCGCAGCCGTGTTTGTTTACTTTATTCACGTCATTCAAGTACAAGTTTTTAGTTTTATTTTAATAGCTGCTATAAAACACCTGAGAAAAGAACTAAGCGGGCACTAATTTAGCACAGTTAAAATACGATTTATCGCAAAATAATTGGCTATTTTTGTCGTCTTTTTATTTACAACTTTTATCTTTCTTTCACTACGCTGTATTATTTAATTGTCGCAGACGAAGAAATTTTCGGAAATATTGTATTTTCTCTAATGTTAACTATCCGCTATTGTAAATGAATTGAAATTTTGTTGTTTTCGGTGTCGTTTCGTCCTCCAAAGGCAGTAACTATTTATGTCTTGAAATCTGATCTTATACATGGCTGTGGTTACTGGGCATTGCCTGATTTCATACCGTGAGGGACTAGGTACGAGTCTGTAAATTATGGGATTAGCAGCTATTGATCCCCATAGTCAGAGAGAGCACACCGAGATTCACAAAATAGCCAAGTTTGGTGTTAATCAAGCTATTTTTGACTCAGATACAGGCATTTAAAAACGAAAAAAAATTACAAAGAAATGTATGGAAATGCGGACAAGTCCCTCACGGTATGAAATCAGGCAATATGGTTTATTAAGGTTGGTTCTCACTAGCGCACAAGCATAACACAAGCATAACATAATCATAACAAGTGAGAACACCCACTACATGAGCGTATGCATAAGGAGAAATATAAGAAGAACGAACCCACTTATTTGTCTTATGCTGTTCTCACTTGCGCATAAGCATAAGCATAAGCGCATAAGTGTAAGCGTAAGAAAAACGAACATGCCACTTGTTTTCTTGTGCTTACGCATATGGTTATGCGCTCATACTTATGCTTATGCGCAAGTGAGAACTGCATAAGACAAATAAGTGGGCTCGTTCTTCTGTTTATGCTTATGCTTATTTCACCGGTGTCCTCACTTGCTTATGTTTATGTTATGCTTATGCTTGTGCTTATGCTCATGCGCTAGTGAGAACCGGCCTTTACTCTCCTTACCCTGGCTCTGAAATATATCAATAAAATTCCAGGGAATAAAGGGCAGGCTGTGAGTCATTAGGTCACACCCAGAATATAAATTTGAACCCGAGCAAGCAGAACAAGTCGATTTCATTTTATAGAAGTAAAAGTCTACTTGTGGCAAGTCTAAGTGGAGGCGTTCATGCAGCATGTAAGCATTAACTTTAAATGGCACCATGGAACTGCAAATACTCAGGCCCTGTCCACACTATGCCAGAGAAATTTAAAAAGGATGTTAATCACTCGGAAGACACATCAGATGTTTTCTGTACACACTTTGTTGGAGAAATTTGAAAATGCAACATTGGATTTGTGTTTGAGGAAATCGTGACGTCATCGTTTTGGAAAAACTCCATTTTGAAAATGTTTTCCATCAACATTAAAACGCAAAGCCGGCGTTTTGAAATTCCTCGGGTTTGAACAGTGTGTTCGTTCAAGGAACGTCCGTTTTCATGGCAAATTGTTGTGGACGGAAGACCTAAACCTAGAAATAAGGCTGCGTTTTCAAATATCTCAAGCGTAGTGTGGACGCGGCCTCAGTATAGTTGTTTATCAAGTGTTACAAGTCAGACCTGAGGAGCAGGTGCTAAGATTTTGCACTGGTCGGTGATCAGATAAGATCAAATCTCTGGTGATATCAAGTATTGTTCTTGCGGACAGACTGGTTGGTGGTTTTCACTGGAATGCTAGTAGCCTCAAACCAAGAGTCTTTGTTCCCCTTGACTAGCATTCGGGAAGCAATGCGACCCTGGAGAGATACCATTTGAAGTCCGAAAATATCAGACTTCCAGGACGTTTAAATTGTGCCTAGCTCATAAACAGGTGGCTCAATCAATTGCAAATCGCTCGTGTTTTTCTCTAGCATGTGAGGGCACCTGTTTGATGCTCTCACAGGCTAGTTTTTTTTTCCAGCCATTTTCATTGTTTTTAAAGCCAGTGAAACTTAAGGCTGCAATAGAATTAGATACTCTTTCCTGTGGATACTATAGGCAACTTGTTCATTCTATATTCGCTATTGGTATACCTACATTGGTTACGTAAGCTGGAAGTCTTTTCCTCTCTGTTTGCTTAATTTTCTATAACTTCCCTTGACAAAGGAAAATAACCTTCGTTTCTTTGTCACCTTGTTGCAACTTGGAATGAAAATATCGCCTTGACTTTGCATTTCACTGAATGTTTACATCGGAAACTTCCATCAAAAATGTCTTGAACATGGCCTTGTACAATCCTTATAAGGACAAGATGACAATGCCAGTTTGCAACAAAACTTAAAACTAGTTTCTGTTTATCTCATTTGACAAAGAGAGAATGATTAATGTATTAAGACAGTATTGCCTTGATTTTTTCCTATATTTCCAATGTTCACTTTTCAACCACATTTGCTGCCAACTATTTCTTGGTGAACCAGAAACAAAAATGAAAAATGTTTAAAACATGACATTGTCCACCCTCGTCAAATGTGTAAGCATGATCGATTCAATTGTAATGCCTTCTTATCCAGGTATTACTTTTTTTCTTAGGTGCGTTATGAGTGAACACTGAACCACTGCTCATACTCTAAAGATGAAAATCAGCCACAATATTCCCTAAACCAGATAACATTAAACATAATCCAAAAAATATTGTAATTCGTTTGGTCACCTCACGAGTTTGCTCACAGAGCTCTTTGATAACTTATTACTTCCCAATTTTAGAGGAATGTTTGGTGAATTTAAGGCTTTTCATGCCTTATCCAGAGTAAAAAGCACGTTTTGAGAATATTTGCTTCAAAGTAAAATCATTTTATGTGGGAAACTTAGAAATTTACGCGAGAGACGAAGAACAATAGTCGGTGCAAAATTTTGTCACACACTCTTTCGCGGCTGAATATTAGCCATGTTGATAGAACTCCTGTACTTTCAAGACGTTAGTGCCCAAAGTTTTTTTTCCCGTTCCTGGTACTATTGTTTCAAGCACTGCATTGTTTAATTGATTTATCTTTTGTTTACAGAGCCAATCGTAAACTCTGTTTGGCAAATTCCCAAGCAAGAAATCGAAATTGGGAAAGGCAAATTATTGCAAGAATGTTTTGATCTCTAAGTTAAATCTTAAAAAGGAGGTATGTTTTTCTAGTCACCCGAAGATGTCAGCTGGTCGCCTTGAGGCGACTGGGCGCTGCTAGAGCACAGCCTTGGTAAAATGAGTAGAATCTTACCATAAACTGTTTCTCTTTTATACTGTGTATAAATAGTGACTTCATTTGCTGGGGAACAGCAGAGGGGCTCAGCTTCGCAAAAGGGACATACATCTGCTTCGTCTGCTGCAGATAAGACATCATCTTCAAGGGCCATCAATCCTCTTAATGCACCTGATTTTTTAATACTGATTGGCCTGAAAGAAAGGCACTTTGGCCCTCTTCCAAAAAAACTGCCCCTGCTTCCTGACTCGATGCATGCTTCATGGAAGTCTGCAACAAAGTCAGGGCAGGAGTCAGTTTGGAGAGATTCCAAAATGTATCCGACATGCACACAACTTAAACCATTAGATTTGCATGTCAAGCACGTCATGCCATTCCCACTGGAAGACAAAATCTCCTAGGAATGGGTTGGGGGATTAACACTGATCACTGTATCTTGGAGGGAAATAAAAGTGGGATCTTCTTCATCAGCTATTTCTTACTCTTCAAGCACTAAAAATAGATAGAGAGATAGAGAGATGTCAAAACAATAACTTCAGAAACCTTTTGTATATATATATGTAAAGTATAGATTCCACCTACCCCCTCTATTTTGCAATGTTACAAAATAGGCAGTATTAAAACAGAGTTATTGTTTTTTCATGCTGCACACCATTGTAAGGGTGGGAACTAGCTAACATTTCTATCTCTCATGTGGGGAAAACAGCAAGTGACCCCAGAATTATGTCTGAGATTGCAGGTAAAAAATATCACATATTAAGGGGATCCACACTACTTTTCATTGATTAAGTTGGAAAATAAGGTATCAGCCAGGGTTAAAAAAGGCGAATTTTCAAAATTTTTGATTTCGAGATGTTCAGATTAAGCTTTTCAAGAACTTTTATGTAAAAAAAATTCTACAAAAAAGTATTCTTTCAGTGCAAAGTTATTGGACGTTGAAGTTTACTACATGTTAATTGTTTCAATTGCCCATTGACAAGTCCTGTCATTCTGGGGTAACTTGTCAAGAAACACTGCTAGCAGAGTAAGCACCTCACATTGTAAATAAGTACTGTAAGTAGAGTGTTGTATTGTAAGTAGAGTGGTAGAGTGTAGTATCGTTAGTAGTGTAAGTGCCTCACATTGTAAATAAATAAATAAATAAAAAAAAAAACAAAAAAAAAAAAAACAAGAAACAAATCACAAGGTTTATCACGCAATACATGCCGCAAGATTGGTTCAAATGCCTTTGCTAAAGTAGAAGGGTCGTGTCCGTTTTTGTCTGAAACAGCAAGACGGAAGAAGTCGAAAAAATCGTTAAGCTCGAATGGGGCTGAAAACTTAGCGGAGAGTAATAAAGGAGCAATGGTTGAAGCAGTCGAACGAGCACTGAGCCAAGCGCCGAATGGGACCCATTTACAACCTCTTGAAGATCTGGAAAGCAAAAACACTAAAAGAAATGAATCGGTGACTTGTCGTTTTTTGTCAAGGAAGCGTTGAAGTTGTGGAGAATTTACGTACTTGGTTCCACTTGGATGTTCCAGTGGCAGAACAAAAGCTGTCCGTCGCACTAAACTAATTTTGCATTTCCGACGGAGAAAAGCAGGGTGTTCGCCACAAATCGTGCATCGTTCTTGGCTTTCGAACTATCGGTGGCGGTCATGCGACAGCCTCAAAGGTTTTTAGTTTTCGCGGTCTGTATACGTCAAACGAGAGTTTTAAATTAACTATGAACCTCTGATACTAGTAATAGTGATTCATATCCGCCCCGAATAAAGTTTTGGCCTGCTGCATATCACCTGTCAAACACCTATTGTTATTGCAAGATGATTAGGTGTTATAATCCTGTTGCGGGTAAGATCAGTAAGATGCCCCAAAAAATATATTTTTCTTGTTTTCTCGGAACGAAAATTTCGGAAAGTCAAGCGTACGTTTTCAACTCCAAGTCAGCAGCCCCTTAACCAATTTAGCTGAAATTTGGCCGGCTTATTGTCAGATAGTTTTTCTCCAAAACCGTGTCAGCGATTTTTGTTTTCTTTTTCTGTTTTCGATTAATCATCATTTTTTCAAAAGAAGTGCTGATGATTTGCCCCCTCGGCTTTATCCTAGTGCCACTAATGAACAAATGAACGTGTCAAAAATCTGAGACACCTTTTTTAGTTGAATGTGTCAAGAAGCAAATGCGATGTTTATCGTTCTCTTCCGGTCATTCTTAGCGGGACTGGAGGTGAATTTACATAGACATATGCATTCGTAAAAAACGTCTCAATTACGCTCTCTCTTACGATTTCGAGATTTTTAAAGGAATGATCCATTATCTGGAACTATTAAGCTTTCGGAAAATGTATGGTTTGTTGGGGTTTATAAGAAAAATGAAAGGGCTACAGCGATCCGCGTGCGGACGGTCCTGAAGGGTGGCTGATACCTTAATTATGATGGGAATTACACTGACACGATTGTGAATCACTTAGCTTTTAAACCATGTACTGATGTAGTTCTGTTTGTGAATGCAAACACTTCAAGCTTTTGTGCTTCAACAACTAGAACAAAAACACACAGTAACATATTTCAGTTTCACCAAAATAAATTGCTCATAACAGAAACATGATTTCAAGCCAAGATCTATCAGGAGCTTTCAAATCTGTTTTTGTTTCAGTTATAATTGTAAAACAATAAGGTAAAGCTAAAATGGTCAAGAAGAAAGTAAGACAGAGATCCAATCCTGGCTGTCAAAATTGGCCAAGTTCAAGTGTAGTGATTATCATAAATCATTACAGCTAGCAGTGATCATCCAAAACACTATATAAAGCCTTAATCCAGAAGGTCTAAGATTCTTTATACTTACAGTTGTTCCTACAGTTAAAAGATCCACTAACTCAGTAAAATTGACCTGCTGGGACCTGCTGTAAAATGTAACTTCACTTTACAAATGTAGTTCACCCAGTGTCACCCGTCCTTTTCAGAGCATTACAATGTGGGTTATAGCACTCATTCCCAGGGTCCACCAGCATTCAAAATCCAAGATGGCGGGTCATTTCTGGCATGTTCGAATTCCACAAAAGAACTTGCCTTTTTAGAGATCTTTACACAATGTAGAGACCTGCCAAATGCTGGAAAGTATTCCAAACTCATTACCAGAAGCTAGTGCATAGTTTTCCCAAGCTACTTTGCTACTACAGAGCTTCAAAATATCTACCTTTTCATCAACCTCGTTCCTAGGATACTCTCTTTACTTCGAGAAAGTACCCTGGTTAAGGCTGGTCACGTGTCTAAGCATGCCAACCCACACCGCACCCAGGGTGGGTCCTCAACTTAATTTTGTCAACACTACTTTCTAGGGAGGTGAATGTTGTGCTGCTATACAGATGCTATTTTTAAAAGGAAGCAAGCTATTTGTCAGAGATCCTGTCTGGCCAGCTGCCTTGGCTCTACCTGAACTTCTATGAGTATGAGATGTTGATTGACAGGGTACTTTGCTTAAATTTCATTGCTTTTTTAAATAACTGTCAACAACCAGCTTTGGAGTAATTTGATCAGTCTTTCACACCAAAGGAATTAAATAACCGTGAAATTATCGATGGGAACATTCAACTTGGAGTACTTTCTTGACCGAAAACTGGATTTACCGCTAAACAGTTTAAAACGAAAGCTAGTGCATTTTGCAACGTGTGGCTGATGTCATTAATCAAGCTTATTTGGCATTCAGACGTTGTTGTCAAATTCTTCATAGATTTCTTGCGCAGCAAGAGAAGGGAATGAACGTCAAACTGTCCATGGGAATAATTAAATCAAATCCAAAACTACCTTTGAGGGCGAGCATACGACGTGTTTGACTCTAAACGAATGAGTAAATACAAACGTTGTGATTTCAGCAAATGAAAAATAAAATTAAGCTTAAGTTCACTGCGCAGTCCATTTACTGTTGTGGTTTTCAGGTCCAAGTTCTTTGCCAAATTTTTTCACTGCCAGAAATTCCAAAGACTGTCCAACTGTCGATGGGAAAAATTCAGCCAAATGTGGAGCTAACCTTTTAGCCAAGCATTGAACCCATTGAACTCCAATATTGAATGTGAAGATTCCTTCACTGTGTGTTTTGCCGATCCACAACGGGAGTTTTACAAATTCCACTCCCTACTGGGTTCAGTAGGTGAGCTCAGTGGAGACAAACTATAACTTTCCAGCCCCTCCCTTCAATCACATCTCTGGAATCTGCTAAAATCTAGCAGACACGTGACCAGCCTTAACCAGGGTACTTTCTCGAAGTAGAGAGAGGACCCTGGGAATGATGTTGCCTTTTCATGAGAAGGATGAACTTAATGCACGAAGACATGAAACATAATTTGTGGTCTAGCTTGATAACCACATTGCTGGTAATTATAATAATGATATTGTACCATCAGGTTTTCAAAAGGAATCAGCAATTAGACACTAAATTATAAGAATCCTTGATATTCCAAAAGCATTCCAGGAATTCTGTTTGCAAGGGAAAGAGAAATAGTCGATGTACTTCCTCAGCTAGTGCCATTGACAATGCTATTTGTATCTGAAATAAACCTAGTAATGAAACTGTTTACGCAGGTTCCATGTGAAATGGGCACTTTTACAGACAGCAAACATACCTTGCCTGTGTCATACACTTGTATCAATCATTCAATGCAATCCCT